>PVLC010017122.1:0-34314 GCA_004027655.1 Graphiurus murinus
GGTAGCTGAGGCTGGCTGCGAACCCGGATCCTCCGGTCTCAGCCTCCCGAATGCTGGGATTACAAGCGTGCGCCACCACGCCCGGCCGAGATCGTCCCATTTAGTTTTCATTTAACAAATGCTTCGGGGGCATACGTTTTGGGCTCGACATTCTAGTAAGCAGTATGGAAGACTACTGCATAATAAAAGTACTTACTCTTAAAGGATTTTTAATCCCCTTGTAAAAAATAAGTCACACACATAAACATTAGCTATCAGAATGTGTAGTCAAATGGCATTTATCATAAAGGCTATGAGACTTTGAGTTGTAGTGTCAGGGTAAAATACAAGAATGGCTCTGAATAATGAAAGAAGTAGCGAGGAAGAGTCTGCAGAAGGACACGGAGAAAGGAAAAACCATGAGAATTCATGAGCATCCTAAATAAAAATGAGTTACCAATAGGTGGATTACAGTAGAGTGGGATGAGATGAGAGAACTCTGAATGCCAACCCAAAGACTTTTGCAAGCAAGTAAACATCACAATAAAAAGTTTTAGGGAAGTCATTTTGGTTTTATATAGTAATTTTTATCCTTCTAGCCTTCTGGTAGAGATTAGACTAATATCATTGCTTTCCCTCCTCTGATTCATCCCTAGGATTAAAAATTTAGTAGGAATAAAAATATGAAAGGAGTCCAAGATGGCATCTGAGTGAAACACCTTTCCTCAGGCGCTGTGAGCTCGAATCAAATCTGCCATAAAAGCAGCTTCTTGACAGAAGAAAAAAAGCGACAAAAGAGTGAACAAAACAACAAAATTTAAACTACAACTAAAGAGACCCCAGAAAGCCGCCCAGGGAGAGACTCCAGAAAGCCTAACTGCACGGCAGCAGCGCAAAGCCACAGAGACGCGGCCCCGGCAGCCTTTAAGCCGGCTGCCCAGCTGCATAACCAGCAACCAGGCGTGGAGTAAGTGACTCCAGAACGTTACATCCTAACCATACGGTGGATCCCTGCACCTTCCACAGCGACCAGAACCCGAGATACGACCAACCAACATGAGTCCCTGCAGGACCTCCCCAGCTCACCTCTTGCTCCAGAGGCGGAGCAGTAATTAACTGCACTGCAGAGCTTGGATCAAAACTGCCGCAAACACAGCCTCTTGACGGAAGAAAAGAAAAGCAAAGCAGCAAAAAACAGTGAATAAACCAACAAAAACAGCTGAACAGAACCCAGGGAGAACAAAGGAGTAGGCGTGCGCATGCACACGCGCAGCAGTGACTTACACTGCACTGGTGGCCGCCATCTTGGCAGTCTCCAGGAGCAGCATCTATTAGCACCAAGACCTCCAACGACCTCCCGTGCACCCAACAACCAGAAGTGGAGTAAGCAATTACGGAATTCCACACCCTAATCAGGCGGCATATCCTCGCAGGATCAACAGTGATCAAGAACACCTATGACATCCCAGATCACCTCTCCCACCACAGCAGCAGGGATCCGTAAGTTAAACTGTACCCCCGGGGTACGAGGACCCTATACAAACCACAGACTCAGTCACTCTTCAAGCGACTGGATAGACCAGAAGTGGGGGAGGGTCCCAGTGCACACAGGGCATAAGTAACTTCTAGGCACCCTGGAAAATGCCCAGCATATAGACTGCACTTCGCCAACAGCAAAGGCAGAGAGATGCAGACAGGCCCTGTGGAGAGCTTAGAGACACAAGCTTGCAGTGGGAGAGACATCAGTGGAACCCCCTGCCTGCACTGATAGAGCAAATAAGAATGCTAGGGACACACTCGAAAATTTAAGCTCTGTACTTACAAACTATCAGGGTTTTTGTTTTAGTTTCTTGTTGTTGCTTGGTTTTTGTTTGTTTGTGTGTGTGTGTGTGTGTGTGTGTTATGTTTTATTTGTTTTTACTCTCTTGTCATTTTGTATTGCCTTGATTTATTTATGTTTGTTTGAATGATCGGTTGCTTTGTTTTTTTTTAGGACACTATGAATTGGACATCGATGAGATCTGGGCCAATTTTAAAAGAGCTAACCTAAGAATAATAGAGAAGAGGGATTAGAAGTTGAAACTTATGGAATAAACAATCTTTTCAAAGAAGTAATATCAGAGAATTATCCAAACATAGAAAGAGAAGTTGATACACAGTTACAGGAAACATATAGAACTCCCTCCGACAGGACCAAAGAAGAGGTTCACTACACCACATAAAAATCAAGTTGACTAATATAGAGGCTAAGGAAAGAATTCTAAAGGCAACAAAAGTAAAAGGCCAAGTGGGATATTTAGAGGCAAACCAATTAGATCACTCCAGACTCCCAAATCAAGTCAAGAAAGCCAAGAGGGGCTAGAGTAACATATTCCAAACTCTGAAAGAAAATAACCTGCAGCCAACATTCTCCTACTCAGCAAAACTCTCTCTCAAAATTGACAGGGACATAAAAAGCTCCCACGACAAACAGAAACTGAAAGAATTCATGTCTTCCAAACCAACACTAGAAAAAATACTCAAAGAGATTAACTACAAAGAAGAACTGACAAGTAAACGTCAGAACTAGAGAAACAATAATTTCCAGGAAGCAAACAACTAAGCAAAGAATAACCACCACCAAAAACAGAAGTCAAAACTCAAAATGTTAAGAATTAAAAATCATCTCTCAATAATCACACTGAATATAAATGGTCTCAGAAGGCACAAGGTGGCAAAATGGATCAAAACCCAGAATCCATCTATATGCTGCCCACAAGAAACACACCTTACAAGCAAAAACTCCCACGAACTAAAGGTGAAGGGCTGGAGTAAGGTAATCCATGCCAACGGAACTCGAAGACAAGCAGGAGTAGCAACCATGATACCAGATAAATTAGACTTCTAGCCTAAGCTTATCAGAAGAGACAAAGCAGGGCATTTTTTACTAGTAAAAGGAACAATCCAGTAAGAGGAAATAACAATTATCAACATCTATGCCCCAAACATAGGTGCAGCCACTTTCATAAAACAAACTCTGTATGATAAAAAGAAATATATAGATCCCAATACACTAATACTGGGAGACTTCAATACTTCTCACACATCACTAGACCGATCTTCTAAACAAAAGGTCAGTAGAGACGCCTTAGACCTAAATAATACCATAAACCAAATGGACTCGTTATACACATATAGACTCTTTCACCCAACTACAGCTGAATTCACATTTTTCTCAGATGTACATGGAACCTTCTCCAAAACAGACCACATTCTGGGCCACAAAACGACCACTGGCAAATTCAAAATATGCAACATAATTCCCTGCATCTTTTCAGACCACAATGGAGTGAAACTAGAAATCAACTCTAAGAAGACCCAGAGTAACCATGTAAACACATGGAGACCGAACACCACATTGCTGAATGAGAATTGGGTCCCAGAAGAAGTAAGGGGAGAAATTAAAAAATCCTAGAAACCAATGTAAACAGAGATTCAACATATCAAAACCTCTGGGACACTTTGAAAGCAGTATTAAGAGGAAAATTTATAGCACTGAGTGCCCACATAAGAACAAAAAATCACCAAATAAATAACCTAATGACACAGCTGAAAGCACTCAAAAAGTCCAACCCCAAAGCTAGTAGAAGACAGGAAATCATGAAAATTGGAGCATAAATTAATGAAGTACAGAATAAAAAAACAATACAGAAAATCAACAAAACCAAAAGCTGGTTTCTTGAAATGGTTTTCCAAGTGAATTTTCTAAAACATTCTGTAAAAGAGCTAATCCCAATAATCCTCAAACTATTCCATGAAATAGAAAGAAACAGGACCCTCCCAAACACATTCTATGAAGCCAACATCACATTAATACCAAAGCCAACTACAGACAGCTCAAGAAAAGAAAACTATAGACCTGTATCATGATGAACTTAGATGCAAAACTGTTAAACAAAATACTAGCAATGCGCATTCAAAACCACATCAAGAAAATTATACACCACGACCAAGTCGGGTTCATCCCAGGGATGCAAGGCTGGTTCAACATACGGAAAACAATCCATATAATTCACCACATAAACAGAATCAAAGACAAAAATCACATAATCATCTCAACGGATGTTGAAAAAAAGCATCTGACAAGATCCAACACCCATTCATGCTAACAACACTTCAGAGAATCAGAATAGAAGGAACGTACCTCAACATCATAAAGGCAATATACAACAGGCCCACAGCCAATATCATATTAAATGGAGAGAAACTGCAAGAGTTCTCACTAAAAACAGGAACAAGACAAGGATGTCCATTATCACCTCTTCTGTTCAATATAGTACTTGAGACTCTAGCCAGAGCAATAAGGCAAGAGATGGAAATCAAAGGGGTAAAAATAGGGAAAAAAGAACTAAAACTATCCCTTTCTGACAAGATACTATACATGACATGATATTATACTTAGAAGACCCAACAAACTCAACCAAAAAACTTATAGAACTGATCAATAAATTCAGCAAAGTGTCTGGATACAAAATCAATCTTAAAAAATCAGAAGCATTTCTGTATGCCAACAATAAACCAACTGAAAAAGAAATTCAGAAAACAATTCCACTCACAATAATACCCCGAAAAATAAAATACTTACGGGTAAACCTAACCAAAGAGGTAAAAGACCTCTATAAGGAAAACTAAAAAATTGAAAAGAGAAATTGATGAAGACCTTAGAAGATGGAAAGCTCTTCCATGCTCTTCGATAGGCAGAATAAATATCATCAAAATGGCCATCCTCCCAAAAATGATCTACAGATTCAATGCAATACCCATGAAATTACCAAGGTCACTCCTCACAGACATAGAAAAATCAGTCCTTAAATTCATTTGGAACAACAAAAAGCCCAGGATAGCAAAAGTAGTCTTAGCAACAAGAACCAAGCAGGAGGCATCATAATACCTGACTTCAAACTCTACTACAAAGCCACAGAAATAAAAACAGCATGGTATTGGCACAAAAACAGACACACAGACCAATGGAGCAGAATAGAAGACTCAGAAACAGACTCACGTGCTTACAGTCAATTGATTTTTGACAAAGAAGCCAAAAATATACACTGGAAAAAAATAGCCTCTTTAACAAATGGTGCTGGCAAAACTGGCTAACCATATGCAGGAAAATGGAAATAAACCCCACTCTCTCACCTTGTACAAGAGTCAACTCAAGGTGGATCAAAGACCTGGTAGTTAGGTCAGAGACCTTGCAGCTACTTGAAGAGGGCATAGGACCAACACTTCAACACACAGGCACAGGTAAAAATTTCTCAACAAGACCCCCAAAGCACAAGCAACTCAAAGGAAGATCAATACATGGGACTGCATTAAACTGAAGAGCTTCTGTGCAGCAAAGAAAACTATCAAGAACCTCAACAGAGAGCTCAAAGAGTGGGAGAAAATTTTTGCCAGCTACTCTTCTGACAGAGATCTAATATCTAGGATATACAGAGAACTCAAGAAACTCACAGCTAAGAAAACAAATAACCCAGCAAAGGATCTAAATAGACACTTCACAAAAGAAGAAATACAAATGGCCAATAAATGTATGAGGAAATGTTTAACATCATTAGCAATCAGAGAGATGCAAATAAAATCTACCTTGAGATTTCACCTAACTCCAATCAGAATAGCAATCATAAAAAACAGGAACAACAACAAATGCTGGTGAGGATGTGGAGAAGTGGGAACCTTAATACATTGTTGGTGGGATTGCAAATTAGTGCAACTACTTTGGAAAAGAGTATGGAGGATCCTCAGACGAATGGGAATGACCCTACCATATGATTCAATAATACCACTTCTGGGTATCTACCCAAAAGAATGGAAACCAAACTATCAGACTGATGCATGTGTATCTATGTTTATAGCTGCACAATTCACAATTGTCAAACTATGGAAACAGCCAAGATGTCCATCGACAAATGAATGATGGCATATGTACACAATGGAATTTTACTCAGCCATAAAGAAGAACAAAATCATGTTATTTGCAGGGTAATAGATGCAACTGGAAAACATTATGTTAAGTGAGATTAGTCAGTCACAAAGAGTAAAAAAGCATATGTTCTCCCTGATATGCGGATGCTAGGGAGAAGATAGGGCATAAGAAGGTCTCCAGATGAAAATAGAAGAAACCCTAGATGACCAAAGAAGTTGACTTAACTGAGGAGGATGGATGGGGGGAGGGCAGAGGACACCCCAATGCACATGATGTACTTTCACAAATATATCAAGGTCAATCACTAAACTGAACTTGAGAAGGAGGGAGGGCGAGGGAGTAGGGTGGGAATTGGGAAGGAGTTAAATGATAATCTGTGCATATATGCCTTTACCAGCTTGTACCTAACAAAGATGTATGATTACAATGCACCAATTATTATAAACAATAAAAAAATAATAATAAAAAAGAATATGAAAGGAAAAATTCTGTGGTTTCTTAGAAGTTAAATGAATAAGGGAATCTTTAATCTTAAAGAGAAGATTTTAAAAAGGTAATTTTCCTTAATACTTACCCATCTGTTAATATGCAATATTTATACTTTGTTCCTAATTCCTTCAATTTCATCCACTCAATTACTTTTTTCAGTACCTGAGGGAAAGTATCAGCTCTGTCAACCTGATCCTGAGGATATAAAAGTAAAATATATAAAACCAAAGCAGCTACTTGTTGTCTGGAAAGGGACAGTATTAAAATGGCTTATCTGTGTTTTAAATTGTTCATGGCTTTCTTGGCTTGGGTCCCTGTATCACCTAAAGTTTCATTTAAGATAATTAAAAACTGCTTATAGCTAAGTATTAGGGACTGCTCTTAAGTAAAATATATAATCCTCCCAAAATGAAGACTTAAGATCCCTAGTGGTCCTCTTTTTACAGGCCTCAATCTAGTAGCTTACTGATTCTTCGAGAGGAGAAAACAGAACTCTCTTATCAGCTGAAAGCTATACCCCTTAAGGAGTCTCTACATCTCAAGTCTCATCTTTCCAGACCACAGTCCACACCACATTGCATACTGCTGCCAGAGTGGACTTTCTAGAAGGTAAATCTGACTTACCTTTACTTACTTTCACACCTAATGTTTTCCAGACACTCTCCAAGTCTTTCAAGATAAAAGGACACATAGATCATTAATGATCTGGTTTGCCTCTGCCTAACTTGACCATTTTCTCACCAGCTTATTTGCATTTGAGCCATCCTGAACTACATGTATCTGCTGTTTCACGCCTGAAATGCCCAGCCCTTCTTTTTTGCCTATTCACCTAACATGGCTCAGCCTACATTCACCAACATGAGGACGTTCTCCTAGGACAGCCCTCCATTCCCTCTTTCCCATATAGAAACCCTTTTTATAGATGTGCATAGTACCTTAATACCGACTTGTCAATCTTTCTACCCATATTGTGACCACTGGCTTATTCTGCCTGTCCTTCTGACTTACAGATTGTAAAGACTGACTACCTTTTCTCTGAATCTGTAGTTCCTAGGCATATATTACAGTAACACTCAAATGTGAATAGATAAATGAATGAATTAAATAAATGAACAAAGGACCTACATACTAAAATACAAGGAAAAACCTGATATCTAAAGTAAAGTTATATACACAGGTTATAAACAGATATATTCTAAAACTTATCTCCAAGTACAGCAGCAACACTTACTTTGCTTATGCTCTATTTTACAACTGAAACCTTTAGATATTATTATGACTCCTTAAAAGAAAGGCTGAGTAAAATGCTACCCGGTGTAAATGTGGTTTCTGTTTCTGAGACAGGGTTTTGCTATCTTGCCCAGACTGGTCTTGAACTCCTGGAATCAAGTGATCCTCCCACTTCAGGCTCCTGTGTAGCTGGGACTATTAAGCGTATACCACCATTCCAGCTCTTCTAAGTTTTTTCATTATTACAATAAGAAAATCTTTACTAAGTAAGGAAAACATCACATTAAATTGTAACAATTTTTCAAAATTACCCATAAAACAAATTCCTAATTTAAAAATTTCTTTCAAACTCTAGAAGAAAGAACACAGAATTATAACCTGAGTGATTCCAGTAAGATTGATGCAGAAATCAGAAAGCTGTGTGTTGATCTCTGGTTTCACATACTGCTGAAATGTATCTTCCTATAAGGGAACAAAAAGTTATAGAATTGTATATGACTTAAGATACATGACACATCATAAACAATAAATTCAGTCATACCAGGTAGTAATTTTACAGATGTTCTTATCACAGATCCTTGCAGAATTTTTAAGAATTTCCCACACCCAAAGCCTTCCAAGTTTTAAACTTTAAATATCATTTGTTTCATAGTTTTAATATAAGATAAATTCAGTATCTAGAATCCAAAATTATTTAAATAAACATTTTCCTAAGAATCAAAATGTTTGTAAGTTTGTACTGTTTCAGAAATAAAAGGCCCATTAATGCAACTTCCACTTCAAGACTCTAAGAGTTTTTAAAATAATAAATTCTTTTTTTTTTTTGCAGTACTGGGGATTGAACTTAGGGGTGTTCTACCTTCGAGCTATACCCCCAGCCCTATTTTTTATTCTTTATTTTGAAACCAGGTCTCACTAAGTTGCAGAGTGCCTCACTAAGTAGCTGAGGATAACCATGAACCCAGATCCTCCAGTCTCAGCCTCCCAAACGCTGGGATTACAAGCGTGCGCCACCACGCCCGGCTCAATAAATTCTTTTGAGGAAATGTTAGTGTTCAGTTATAATAAATTAGTTTCATTACTGCTCTCTCATTTACTCCTGGATAGATTTCATCTTCATAAAAAGCTTCAATTAAACTATATTCTAAGAGTCAAAATTTTACTGTATGATATATAGTAGATAATAAATAGTTGATAGTACTATATTTTGTAGCATTTTTGAAGCTTTTCAAAAAGTTTTCACGCTGACTTTCATGCTTTCTGCCCACAACTCTGTAAACCAAGGAAGGCTGGTATTGTGGTCATCACTGGGCTCTGATCTCTTAAGTGCTTTTTCCTCTAGCCCAATATCACCATCTCCCTAAATCAGAATACACAGAGTCACTTTCTAAAGATTAAGGACAACTTCAAAGCCTAAAGATTTAAAGGCAGCAGCTGTTAATCCTAGTTATATATGGAGAAAAAGACGAATATACGAATATCTCTTGTGGTAGATTTAAAAAATGAGAAGAGTAAATGTTTAGATTGTCTAAGGATAAATTATTACTATAGACCAATCTATTAAGTAAATAAACTATAAATGATTGCCAAGAATTGTGAAAAAGCAAAAGTAAAGAACAGCACTTTTGAATTTCAAAAGTTAGATGCTCTTTACTTACCAAACATATTAGAAGAATTCCTTAGTTGAATATTATACTCTATATATAAAGTGCTTTTAAGTAACAATGTTTTGTTTTATAATTTTAAATGAAAGTAAAAAAATATAATGCAAATTCCCCTACCACTGCAATGAGATAATACTACATACAATATAGCAAATATTAATAAAATTTTATTTACCTTTTTTATTTGGTACTGAGGTTGAATACAGGGGCATTCTACCTGAATTATACCTCCAGTCCTTTTTATTTTTTATTGGAAATAACTCAATAGGTTGCTGAGACTGGCCTCAAACCTGTGATCCTCCTGTCTCAGCCTCCCAAATACTGGGTTACAGGCATGTGCCATCACACCTGGCTTTTATTTACATATGAATGTTTTAACAGAATAATGTTAGAGAATTATGCGTTGATGACCAAGTACTTAATCATCACAAGAAAAGTAAAGTAGATAAGCAGGATCAAAAACACGGGTTCTATGTGGGTATTTATAAGCTACTCTATTAAATAAGACAATCTGGCTTTATTTAAAGGTGAGATTTAAGGAAGGACAGGGAAGGAGAGAATCAGAGAGCAAGACTTCTAGGGAGAAAGAACTAGTGCTAACGCCCTGAAAATTAAGGGGCTGAAGCATGACTGGCATTCTTGAGAAACACCTTGCAAGTGAGTATGGCTGAAATGGAATGAACGAGGAAAAGAACAATAAAAGAGCAGCAACCAGTGGTGCCAGATCCTATGAAGAATATAGCTTTACTCAGAATTAAAGGAGGAGTGCGTACAAGGATTTGAGCAGAGGGATGAAATAACCTGACATATTTTTAAAGGATTACTTGAACCACAATGTTGAAACTGTATGTAGGGGGACAAGGATAAAACACACTGACCTATTAGCCGGCAAATGCAGTAAATCAGACAGCAAAAGGGTGTGTCGGGGGCCAGAAGGCTGGTCAGAGCCGGAATTCACACTTTGGGGGAATTCCCCTCAGCAGCCACAATGGCAATGCAGAAACCGGTTCTATCTGTTATCCCGCTGAGGCCTTTACCTGATAAGGACACGGTCAGCCTTGACCACATAAGCTTACCTGACCCCCCTGTCCCCACCCCTCACCTCTAGCTACTTAAGCAGTCCTTCTTTTAATAAAAATTGAGGTTTGATCAGAATCCTGTCTTGCCTCCATTCTTTCACGTCTCTTGTTTGATTCATTCCTTTAGGTCAAGCCACCTCGGTCCTCAACCCCCGCTGGCCGGGGCAAGGGTGTAGCTCAGGTGAGTCACAGCAGTTTGGTTAAGTGACTAGGTTCTGAATATATTTTAAAGGCAGATACAAACACGAATCACTAATGTCTGGATGTGTCATATGAAAGAAACAGGAGTCAAGAATGCCTCCAAAGATTTTGAACTGAGAGATGAGAATCAGAAAGGGTTGTCATCACTGAAGCTAGAGGAGGCTGAAGACAGAATTGGATAGGGGTAAATTTACATTCGATTTCTGTTTAGATGTCCAAGTAGAGATGTCAAGTGAGCAAGTCTGGACTTGGGACAAATGTCTAAGTTGGAGATATATTTGAAAGTCATCAATATAATTTCTAAAAGCTATGGAACAAGATGATATTAACAAGGACGAATACGTACACAGAGAAAAGGAGCTGCTATTGAGCATTGCAGCATCCAATACTGCTAAGTTAAGAAGAAGGAAGGAATCAGCAAAGGGGGAACCCAGTAAGCCTGAGAAAAAACAAGAAGGAAGTGTAATGGCAGTCCCTTGAAGAACAAGTTTCAAGAGAATGATCAATTCAGCATTTAGGTAAGTCAAAAATGCCACTGACAAGTGATTTTAGTGAAGTGATGGGACTGAATACACAGTTTAAAATATAAGTGGAGTGGGTTTAAGACATGATGGAAAGAAAAGGACAGAAACAGAATACACATAATTTATTTGAGGAATGTTGCCACAAAGAGGAACAAAGAAAGGGGTTAGCTGGCAGTACAGCAGGATGCAGTAAAGAATGTCTTGTGGTGTAAAAAATAACAATGCATGTATATGAGTCTGAGAACAACACAGTAGGAAGCAATAAATTATAATGTCTAAATGAGAGAGAATTGCTAGAGCAACGTCCTTGAGAAGTGAAATGAAGTGTTATACAAGATTACTTTCCTTCATTATTGCCATTTTTCCTTTTAATTTTTTGACTTTTAGTTTACTCTGGATGAAGAAATTATAGAAATAGGCCCATTAAGAGTATAACTAAAAGGGACTCTGAATAGAAAGAAAAATCTATGCATTGTCACATACAAAGCCTTTATATACTTACTGCCAGTGTGTTGATGGCAATGGAGCTATCACAGAAGTGACTCTGGATAGATATTATAATATATCCTCACTCAGATACTATAAGGCAAAAAGCATTTTGGGGAA
Organism: Graphiurus murinus; assembly: GCA_004027655.1. Taxonomy (NCBI): domain Eukaryota; kingdom Metazoa; phylum Chordata; class Mammalia; order Rodentia; family Gliridae; genus Graphiurus; species Graphiurus murinus. The sequence continues at coordinate 11,738 of PVLC010017122.1, forward strand.
TTCTGTCTGATTTCTTGAACTAAGAACGTACTGACAATAATTATCTAAAGTATATATAGTATGTGGATTAGAAACAAAATATAGAAGCTGTTTTCTCCCATGAACTTTCCATAACAAAGAGGGCCAGTTATTTCTGTAAATTATCATTCTTAGACATCAAAGTCCATATTAGGAAACAGCAGTGGTCTTCAATCCTGACTGCATATTAACCTGAGCAGCTTTTCAAAAATATGTTGATGTCAGGGGCTATACCACAGAACTAAACTGGTATCTCTGGGACAAGTACAAGGCATCAGTTTTTTCAATTTTCTTAACTCTCCAGGAGATTCTAATACCCACAAGACGTTAATGCTAGCTACTGGAAGAAAGAGAGAAGTAGTTTCTAAAGCATGTGTTATTTTAGTTCTCCTATTCATCAAACTGATATACAAGTTCACAGGAAGCTCAAAAAGCTCACATTAGAATTCTAATTCTAGCTAAAATGGCAAATGAGATGTTCTAACTAGTAAACATCAGAATAGTTGCTACTAAAAGTAAAACTAAAATATAACAATTCACTTACTATTTCTAAGGTGTGAGTATTCAATAAAACAACAGGAAACTCAATTATTTCATGTATGAAATCAGGTGGATTACCATCTTCACAAGTGGCTTCAAAGTCAATAATACAAATGTAGTCATAGTAACTATCAGCGTGATTGCTCTCTTTCAACATCAGCTTCTGCTTCTTATAATAGTTTTTCAGTCTCTTCTTTAGTACATCCTTTACTCCTCTAAGTAAAAAAAAAATAAATTTACTTAGGTGAACAGGTGAAATTTGCAGTCAAGAATCAGAACTTTTTCTGCTGGCACTGGGTTAACACCAGTAGTAATGGCAAAATTTAGCAAAAATGGAAAGCAAGACTCAAAATTAAGTTAGCAAAGAACTAATGAAAATAAAATGTTCAAAACAGTATCAACATTTTCCTTCATAAGTAATTTTTCATTTTAGTAATATAAAAGAGTATTTTCTCCAATATATACTTGGAATTTCAAATCATTAATTTTGTCAGCCTACACCACTAGCACACACATATTTCCCTTATATTAAGATGGAATTCATAATACAAAAATTGAAAACTAATATTGAATTATTCTATTGGACAAATACAAATTTCAGGTGTGACAATTCAGGTCAACTGAATATATTATAGTATCTCTTCCTTTCTTTTGACATTTGTAGGTTATGCAATTAAAATAATCCATCTGAATATAAAAGCATTATGAGCCTAGACTATAAAGTTGATTGTCCCTACTTGGAAATCTAATTTAGCAATACCACCCTAGGGGTAGATTGTATCCACAAGAACACTATCATGCTCAATAAGTTCTTAACTAAAAATAGGTTTCTTAATTTACCATGGGTATTTCAATATTACAAGAGGTTTAAAATACATATTCTACATATGGGATAGACAGGGGGAGAACTGGGTCCTCCTATATAGATAACAATGTTTGGTAATGGTGAAAACTCAAACACTGTTTCTTCAACAACTGGAATGTCACAACTGGTGCCTAGACTTCCTTCAGTGTTATTTGGCTGAATCCTATATTGGCCTACAAATACAAATCAGTGGTAAAAATAAGAGCACCTATAGCTGGGCATGGTGGCACATACCTATAATCCCAGTACTTGGGAGGTTGAGACAGGAGGACTGCAGGTTTGAAGCCAGCCTCAGCAACTTGCTGAAGCTCTTAGCAATTTAGCAAGATCCTGTCTCCAAATAAAAAATAAAATAGGGCTGGGGGTGCAGCTCAGAGGTAGAGTGTCCCCGGGTTCAATCCCCAGCACCAAAAAACAAAAAGAAAAACAAACAAAAAAAAAAACCCAAAAAAACAACAAAAAGAGGTTGCTTGTAAACCTAATGATAGCATAAATCTAACTGGCAGCTCAGAATAAAAACCTGTCAACTTTAACATCTCCCTTTCTCCTCTACATCCAAATACAAACCATTATTACCAATTCCAACTCAGAAAAATATTCAAAATCTGGTTCTCCTTAATTCTCTCTAATAACTCCCATTACCTTCTTGGACTATGGCAAATACTTCAACTATCATAACTCTCCAATTCATTTTTTACCTTATTTGAATACTCAGAACTAATGCCAATTTCCTGCCTAAATATCCTTAATGCTTCCCCTCTTTTTGCAAGGTAAAACAGACTTCAGCATAAGGTTCCACCACAACTTGGCTATCGTCTATCATTTCAGTATCACTGTCAAACATTCCTGCTCATCCACTGTGCACTAGTATATACTACACACAAAACATACTATAAATCATATAGAACATATGCTTTTATGTTCTATAACTTTGCTTTATAATAGCTAAGGAAAAGGCAAGCTCATGTAGCAAAAACCATAAAAATAGGAATTAGGTTTTTAGTTCTTTTTGCCTGAAATACCCTCCTTTCTTCCTTTTCTGATTGCATCATTCAAATGTCATCTTTCTGAGTTCCTGAGAAACATTCTCCTCTATTTTCTCATGATGCAATTAACCAGACTTCCAATATAGTACTGGCCATCCGTGACTGAGTAACTTCCCAAAAGACTAAGATTTCCAAAATATGGAACATATCTGTATTTACCTGTATAACTTCAATGCCTAGTGTCATGATTAGAATTCAATAAAGGCTTGTTTAATAAATGTACTAATATACATCTAGATCTCTAGCTCCCATGCAAGCCAGGAGTAAGCAACTGATCTTCACACCTGGGAAGGACAAAAATTTTGCTCAGAAAAATCTGTAAGGCTGCAGGTACCTTCATAATAGAAAGAGTCAGGGGAAAACTAAGTCATAATTCTTCTTAATCTAGAAAAAAAAATTTGCTCGCTTGAAAAGAAGTGAAGCTCTATTTTAATAAAGCAAAGAGGAAGACTACTATTTAGAAAGAAATAAAGATTCAAGGATGCCCTGAAACAATGTGCTTTTATCTATTACATATAGTCAATTTTTTTTCTTGATGCCTGGCAGTTCTATTGTTTATCAAAAATCTACACATTTTTCTGGACTCCAAAAGTCATTTCTGTCCCAAACTCCAAGTAAAAAAAGAAATACTAATGTTAACACACATATAATAAAATAATATAAAATATTAGTATTTAATAGTACTTTATAAAATATTACTAAAAACTTAGGTATGCACATATCTCACTAAAGATACACAAACAGCTAAGTTGCATTGCTTTCTCATTCAATATACAGTTAAGCATAATGCACAAGATCATTCTACATTATTTTTAGGAACCCAAACAAAAATATTTCCTAGTTAATTGAATGATTTCTTTAAATTACCCGGTTTCACACAATCCTTCTTTATTAAAAACAATACGAATGGTCAAAGGAAAATAAAACTTTTTAATCTCATTAATAAGATGTAATTATCAATGAAGAGTAACTAATTTTTTAAAAACATGCTTGTATGATTGGATCCTCCTATCCAATGAAGGTAGATCATTAAAATATTTGTAGACTTTGACTCAGTGTAATCCTATTTTATTGTCTAAAGAGTAAAAGAAATGACTAGAATTGCACACAAAAATTCATATACAAGAAAATAGTTTACAGTTGTTATTTGAATTGATAATTGTTTTTGTTATGGTATGATTACAGATGATCTTTATTCAGTGTTTTTAAGATTTTCTATAATGAGCATATACTTCTTTTGTAATTTAAAAAAGTATTTTTAATTACCTGGTTTCAAGTTTGAATTCTGAAAGTTTAGCTCTGAGTTCTTCCTTACTCATTCTATTAATACAACCATTTGTAATAGCAATCTCTTTGTAAACTGGGTCACTGAAGTCACTTCCGTTGGAAGTAATGAACTTAGGTTCTTTTGTTTCTTGGCCATCAAATCTACATTGATGCTTTTTCTGTATAAAAAAAAGGGGAGTATAATTTATAATTAGTATAAACATTTTATATTTAAAGTTTCAAACTCCTGAGGCCTCTTCATGCTACATGTCTAATGAAAAGTGCCCATTACAGCTACTAGAGGGAGGACAGGACGAAAGATAACATATGTTCCCCATATAAATTACACTGTTCTATTCTGAGCCATGAGGGTCCTCAAAGGCAATGAGGATAAGTAGAAAGAAGACTGGTGTTTGAAACAGAGACACCTGAGTACAGAGTTCCAGTTGACCATTTACTAGCAGCATGACCTTGGATAGTTATTTATTTGCTTTTTATCTTTGGTTTCCTTACCTATAAATTATAGTCTCAAATGGTTATTTAGAAATGGTAAACAGTAGTTACGAAGAATTAAGTATGGAATGAGATTATATATAGCAGGCTCCTAATACCATATCCAGAAATGGCTATTAATAAATGGCAACTTGCTGTGCATGGTGGTGCATGCCTGGAATCCCAGTGACCCCAGAACCTGAAACAGGAGGATAGCAGGTTCCAGGCTAGCTTCAACAACTTAGCAAGACCCTCAGCAACTTAGACACTGTTTCAAAATAAAATATTTAAAAGGAGGGTTGGGAATGTAGCTCAGGGGTAGAATGTCTCTGGGTTCAATTCCCAGTACCAAATAAATAAATAAATAAATAACAGTGACTTTACTTACTACCATCACAGGCTATAAAACAGACCTTTTCACAAACAATACTCCAAAACTTACAAATGAGCCAACTTTTTTACATCAACTTTTATAGCATTATGCATTTTTAAGTCAGTGACTTTCTGATAATTTTTTAATTCTTAGGACTTCAAAGTTAACAGAAATTGACCAACAAAATAACAAAATATACTATAAATCTATTTCAAAATCTCCTAGTACCCTAAACAAAAAAGGAAATGTATTCAGTTTCAAAACTCACAATTTTCAAAATTTATACATACATCAGTTTTTCAAAGCTAGAGTTATTATATATTATAAACCTTTCTCATTTTAAAATATGTTAAGAAAAAAAAAATGACTCAATTCAATTCTCTCCACAGGTAGACTCAAACTACATATGTTAAGTTCCAAAGATTTGTTTATAAGTCAATTATTTTCCACATGCAATGTTGCAAATATTAGCTGTTTCAGAATTCCAAAAATACTTGATACTTACTATTAACTTATCAATGCTTGTTAACTTAGTCAATTGCCACATTGCCCCCATATGAACTTCAATTACAGATTAAAGAGGGATAACCATGGATAAACAGCATTCCCTGGCTTAAACGGATCCTGATGGGTCAGGGATAACTTCTCACTAAGCTCTCGATTTAATGCAATACACATTTACTGAAAATGTAAGGTACTGTGCCAGAGTAGTTAGAATACTCATTCCCATGTCCTCTGAGCGCAAGGTTAGCAATTCCAATGTATGAATTGTCCACAAAAGAGAACAATCACATTGAGGTTCCTTGCCAACAAACATTTAAAATAAAAACAAACCTGGTATGGGGAGTCCAGAGCCTGAAGCAAGAGAATCACAAGTTTGAGGCCAGCCTGTATAACTTAGAGAGACCCTGTCTCAAAATAAAAATTAAAAGTGCTGGAGATGTAACTCAGTGGTAGAGTACCTGCCTACCATGTATGAGGCCCTGGATTCAATCCCCAGCACCCCAAAATTATCAATAAGTAAATAAAATAAACTTTATTACTTTGTTCTTTGTCCAAGAAAACAATTATTTTCAGTAATACGTAATTACAGTAGCTACCTGAGTAGTTTTACCTTTAGAATTTAATTAAGATAATTTGTCTTAAAACTTACATTGAATTTTAAGCTTCATCCTCAGGCATGTTACAATTTAGGTCAACATTAACTACCAGTTTGTCTAACAAAACAGAGGTCTCAAGTTAATTTTAAAACAAATTTTCTTGTTGGATAAACCTGTTCTCCAATTCACTTGGAAGTCTTAATTAAAACTATAGCTAAAAAGAAAGTACATACAAATGAACACTTAGGATTCTTCTTTATATGCTATAAGTCATGACTTCTATAAATAAAGATTTGCTTCTGCTTCTAGAACCAACTCCAGACCTTTTTCTTCAGTGTAGTTCTGGGGATAGCCAAGGCCCATCTCTCAGTGATCAGTGCTTCCTCTCAAATTTCAGGTCCATACTAATGGTTCCCAAAGAAGGATGCTCAAGTCAATCCACTAAGAAGCAGAAAGCAAGTATTATAAACCCTACATGTATTATTAATTTGCAAAAACACTAAATTGATTTGCACTGGCATCTACCCCAGTCTCTATGTCCAGCAGTCATATATCACATACAGTACTAACATAAGAAATGTGAAGACAGACTCTACAATATGAAGAGAAAGATTTACCTTCATAAAGCTGTGACATTTTGCAATTTTCATGTGTCCAATTAAGTGGATATATTGTCTATATTATCTCAAATAAGAGAAACTTTTACATTATGGGAAGTGACCATAAAAATCTTTTTCTTTTCTTTCTTTTTTGTAGTACTGGGAATTGAACTCAGGGGCATTCTACCTCCGAGCTGCACCCACAGTCCTATTTTAATTTTTATTTTGAAACAGTTTCACTAAGGTACTGCTAATTTCATTTAACATAAGGTACTGCAGAAGGCCTCACTAAGGTACTGCTAAGGTACTGAGGCTGGCCATCAACCTAGGATCCTCCTGCCTCAGTCTCCCAAGTACTGGGATTACAAGCCTGCAAATCATAATGCCTAGCTTGAAAATCTTTTAAAACGCACAAATTTGCTGACAATCTTGTGGTCAAGTACTTTATTTTTGTGTTTATGTTGTTTCAGGTCATTCTTTTAATATAAATATGCTTTATTATATACATATACATATTTTTTCTTATTAGTGCATTGTAGTCTCACATCATAATGTAGTTCAGCGTGACAGAGACATACATACACACAACACTTGGTGAGCTCTCCCACTTCCCTCCCCACTCCCTTCCCTTCCCCATACAAGATATGGAGACTGGTGTTGGTAATCACATATGTACATGACATCAGTGGAAGTATTTCCTTCTTTAATTCACCTTTCCCTAGATCCCTTTCATCCTTCCACTGGGATTTCTCCTTCATTACCTTAAGTCCCTCTTGTATCCCGATTACTCCCTAGCTTCTACATATGAGAAAAAACATATGACCCTTCCTTTCAGTGACTGGCTAATTTCATTTAACATAATGTTCTCTAGGCCCATTCATTTTCCAGCAAACAACATAATTTTGTTGTTCTTTATTGCTTAGTAGAATTCCATTGTGTGTCTATCCAGTAATTTTACTATCCATCCATCCTGTTGATGGACATCTAGGTTGGTTCCATAATTTGGCTATTGTGAATTGTGCTGCTATAAAAATGGATATACATGTGTCACTATAATATTCTGATTTTATTGTCTGAATCCTTGGTTGCTACTCTAATTGGGATTAGATGGAATCTCAGTGTAGTTTTGATATGCATCCCCCTAACTACTAATGATGTTGAACATTTTTTTCATATATTTATTGACCATTTGTATGAACACAATTACATTCACAATAACTTCAAAAAATAAATAAAATATGTAGGAATAAAGCCAACCAAGGAGGTATAAGACCTCTACAATGAAATTTATAAAACACTAAAGAAAGAAATTGAAGATCTTAGAAAAATGGAACAATCTCCAAGCTTTTGGAATGGCAGAATAAATATTATCAAAATGGCCATTATACCAAAAGCGATCAACAGATTCAATGCAATACTAATAAAATACCAATGCCATTCTTCACAGAGCTAGAAAATTCAGTCTTAAATTTCATATGGAAAAACAAAAGACCCAGAAGAGCAAACACAATTCTCAGTAATAAAGAACCGTGCAGGAAGCATCATGATACCTGACTTCAAATTACACTATAAGACCTATAGTAATTAAAACAGCACGGTATTGGCACAAAAAGACATACAGACCCATGGAATACAAAATACAGAAACAAATCCACACCCAGTCAATTGATTTTTGACAAAGGTGCCAAAAACATATAATGGAGAAAAGACAGTCTTTTCAACAAATGGTGTTGGGAAAACCAGTAATCTATTTGCAGAAAACTAGAATTAAACCTCAACCCTGCACTAGAGACAACTCAAAAGGAATGAAAAACCTGGAAATTAGACCAGAGACTTTGAAATTACTAGAGAAGGGCATAGGACCAACATTACAACATACAGGCACTGGTAGAAACTTTGCCAACTACTCCTCAAAAATAGAACTAATATCTAGAATATACAAAGAACTTAGAAGACTTAAAAAAAAAAAAAAACAAAAAAACAAGAAATGGGCAATTGAACTAGACACTTCAAAAAAGAATATAAATGGCCAGGTACTTTAAAGTGTTGTTGAACTTAAAGATAAACTTCATATTCTCTTTAAGACAAATATTTCAAAATTGTTGTCCTTTTCTTATTGAGAAGAGGATTATATCTTGATCTTTGAAAGTTTTTTTAATGAATACAATTCATTGTTTCAAGATAAAAAAAAGTTTTAAAGATAAGCTATAAAGTAATTGCTTATCCAAAAAAAAACCTTATTTCCTATCAAGAACACTTAGAAAACATGTTTTGGAAAGGTTTCCATAATTTTGTAACCAAAAAGCTAAGTGCCACGACACCTTAATAGCTGGATCTTGAGCAAGGCTCAGTCCACTGGAGTCCTGCAAGGCAGACAATTCCAAAAGAAGGAATTTGTGGCATATCCTACTTTGCATTATGTTATTCTGGACATCTGGGGTGCTTTGGGTTTTGCTTTCACATTAATTATAAAGGAAAATTTCCTAGAAACACAAGATGGCTGGACAGATAATGATTCCTCAATATTAGCCGAAAAAGCAGTGCCTCAGAGATATTAACCTTTTACAAACATCAGGAAATGGGCTTTGCAAGCTTAGTTACTATCAGCACAGGTTAGAAATATAACAAACCAAAGAAATGTAGGTCTACTATATCATCTATGAGTAAAGAAAACTTTAAGACAGATAGTTTACCCCTCTCTGGAACCTCCCCCTTGTCTCCACCACACATTAACTAACTCTAGTAGCCTAAGGAAAAGATAAAAAACACTGCTTACAGGAGCTAGGCAAATAATGAAGATTTAATGAATAGACACTCTTCTTCGTCGTTAACCTTTAACATTGTTTGTGTACTAAAAGAATTTTTATATATGTATTGTATTCTGTAACCTTTGCTGTTTTCTAAATCCCATCAAATACCATGGGAAATGGCTTTTCTAGTTAAAGATGTACCCACTCCACCTTAGGAAAAACAAGTCTGTAAAAATTCCTGTTCTGTATGCCTCATTGTAAAAGATAGTATATGAAACAGTAACTGACATGAATTAAACAGATGCGCTTCTTCACTACATTTGGTGTGAGCATATTCTCATGACCTCGTCTCAATTCACACCTGTCGTGGGACCCCTGGCCCTGCTGCCTCAAGGGCTGGCCCCCAGCAGCTAAGCATTACCTACTAAAAAAAGAAAAAAAAATGTTGTATCTACAAACTAAAATACAATTTATTCTAAGCCCACAATGGTGGCACAGGGTTGTAATCCCAGTACTTGGGAGGCAGAGACAGGAGGATCACAGGTTCGAAGACAGCCTCAGCAAGTAGTGAGACTCTTGTCAATCTAGAGAGACTCTGTTTCCAAATAACAAATAATACTGAGCTGGGGGTGTATCTGGAAGGTAAAATGCCTCTGAGTTCAATCCCCAGTACAAAAAACAAACAAAAAAATACAATGTATCGTGATTAAAATTCTTCTAAAAGAAGAGTTCTGATTAAATTTGAACCTACTTGTTAAAATATAAAAATGCAAGTTTCTACTAATCTTCAAAAACGATCAAAATTAGGGATCGTGTAAATATACTAGTTGAATATCAATAAAGCACTGTTTAATTGAAACGGAAAAAAATTGCATGCTCAGCTACTAAGAACATCCAACAATACGTTTTTAACAAATATGACAGTGAAACCAACTTGTAGCCTAGACTTATGTCTGAAGTATCTCTCCAAGTTTCAAGACTTTCAAATATAATGAAGTATATTCAGACACACTTCTCTTACTAAAAATAAATTTTTGAAAATTATTTATAAAACTGACTTAATGTTACTGACAAAATATACCAGAATGAAGGAGGAAATGGGGTGGAAGAGCAGTTCTTTATAGAGAGGGCACATGGAAGACCTCTTTGAAAGTAACAAGGAGTTGAGATAACTGCAAAAATGGGAAAAAAAGAGTAGGCAGGGCAAAAAGAACATACAAAGACCCTCAAGGAGAAAGACCTTCCACTGTAAAACACAACAGAAGAAAGCCAGGGGGACAAGAGGCAAAAGTGTGTGAACTGTCTGAGATACCATTAGCAACAGAAGCAATAGTTGATCCTGAGGGGCAGCAAATAGAAGGTACCTAAAAAAGGAGAAGCGCCAGTCAAATTCAGATTATCAAAAGGTCATTCTAGCTGCTACGTGGAAACTGGCTGTTGAATGTTAGAAAGGAATGCTAGGAAGTCTCTTGCAAATATCCACTTGTTGAAATGCTCAACATTTGTTATGCCGAGGAAAAGAACAATTTTAGCATTATTTACAATTCTCAGCGCGAATCAACGATAATTATATTCGCTAAATAAAAGTTTTAAGAGTACTATACACTTCTGCCATTGTAACTAGGATCTACAGTGAAATAACAAAATCACTAAGAAAATCAGTCAAAGATAGGAAATAGGTAAAATCAGAGGCAAATCTCCAAGTACAGACAGTACAGTCACAATCTGTAACGGGTGACAGCAAAGGGGCAGGCATACGTGCTTACAATTAAAAAATAAAACAAGCTTTAAAAAATGACATATCCAGCTGGGAGTGGTGGTGCAGGCTTGTATTCCCAATACTTGGAAGGCTGAGACAGGAGGATCGCAGATTCACGGCCAGCCTCTTGTACTATGAGGCCCTCTGCAACTTAGTGAGACCCTGTTTCAAAATAAAGAATAAAAACTAGCTGAGAGATAGAAAGTCCCAGGGTGGTTTAATCCCCAGTTCCACAAAAAAAAAAAAAAAAAAGACATCCAGGAAATATGGTGCTACTTCAAAAACAATCTTAACCAATTACCTCGAAGGGTTTGACAGAATGGCAACAGCAACAATCAAAACAGAATGTTTATAAAGCAGAATTCCCACCCAGAACTTAAGAAATCACAGTTACACAACTTCTTTACTAGCCAGTCTCATCCTGAGAGTAATTCGGCCCTGAGGGGTCAATGACAAGCGCCCGGAGCCGGGGACCTGGGAAGCGGCCGGGGCTGGGGTCGCAGGGCGCGCGGGCTGCGGCTCCGGGGGGTCGCGGTGAAGCACCTGGCGCCCCGGGGCGGCGGGCGCGGACGAGGGCGCGGGCCCACTGCTCACCTCGCTGTTCGATTGCGGCGGCTCCTCCCCACATTCTGGTGGCGGCGACTCCTGCTGCGCGGGCACCACCGTCTCGCCGTCGGGATGCCTGCTGGGCTCATCCTCCATGCCGGCCCTTAAGCCACAAGGGAACTGCTGGGGCCACACACTCCCTCACTCTCTCCACCAAATCCCAAAGTCTCGCTTTTCTTCGTTGAAAAATTACCGGGCTTTCCTTCCCGCGGCGGCGGCTACACAAACTCCGCAGGACACCTCCCACTTCCGGGAGCGTGAGGCGTCCGCACGCCGCGCAGGCGCAGTGAGCGCGCGCGAAGAACGGGTGCGCAGCTGCAGACGCGGGGAGGCGGGAAGGAGGGGGAAGGAGGGGGGAGGGGCGGGGAGGGAGGGGGCGTGGATCATCCGGCGCTGAGTGAGCGCGCCTGGAGGTTGAGACGCTAACGCTAGAGGGTGCCATCTGAATAAGTCATCCCATCAGTGTTTCTGGAGGAGGAAAAAATGGGGCATGTCTCAGAGACAGAAGCAGTTTACATTTTCTATGAGGGGTGGAAGACTTCCACTTCAGAGCAAGAAGGGGAAATGGGTCTGCATTTGGTGTCTGGCTCTAAAAATTAGAAAACTGAGCAAAATATAAGAACAGCTTTCAGATATTGGACAACAGGCCGCTCTGGATTGTTTTACTTGGGAAAAGAGAAAGAGGATGAGCCCCATTTCACCTCGACTTTGTACAATGGTCAGTCTGGTGCAGAGAAATGAAACTCAGACTTAAGATCTCACCGAGTTGACAAGACAAGGAGTGGAGTTTAGGGAATAGGGCGGGTCGGAGGGTGGCACAGTGGTTAGAATTTAGGGGGCAGAGTTCTGGAAAGGAGGGAATGATGGTTAAAAAGCTTCAGAAATCTGCTTAAGAGTATCTCTGAGTCTAGCTGGATAGCATTCAGTGACTATGTCATGTAAAACTCCGCAAGACTAGGAAAGAACAATAACTGGGGAACAGTAAGAGTCAATTAACAGGTCACACAGGACTGAGAATCATTCGCGTTTCCAGCAAACAATGCAAAAAGTTTGTAGACTACAGGCAACAAAGACCCCAGAAGAGACCACAGAAGTGTCATGCCTCAGTGCGGTAAACTAGCTATAAGGCGCTGGTTAAACGCTGTTGTAAGCCCTCAAAAAGGTAAAAACAAGACCTGAAAGGATCAAACTCCTCAGTAAGAAACCTAACTGCTTGTCAGAACAAAGTCTAATACTCTATAAAAAGACAAAAAATCCAGGATTCAACAGCATTAAAATCAAAATGTCAGGCATCCAATAAAAAATTAAGAAGGTGGTGTCTCTCCTCTTTTTAGGTTCTTGTCCAGTGGATCTAGACGAATGAAGTCCACGGACTAGCGAAGGGTATAGAAATATGAAAGTTTATTTTAAGTTAGGGAAAGTTAGAGGACTAAGCAGCTCTTTCAGGGAGTACTGAAATAGAGTGACCTTGAAACCCTTGGGAAGTGGGCTTTTAAACCTTCCTAGGTTTTCTATCTGTTTTTTTATAATTGGTCAGAATTGGATTTGGGGGGCGGGGGGGGGGATCAATGACTTTTGCACAATTTTGATCTTTAAATGATTATCAGTCTTTCTTTATCAGACCTAGCTAGGAACCATAGGAGGGTTGGAACTTTTCTCCTATAAAGCTGACCTACAGATTTATGAGGAAGACAAAGTTTATTGCTGTAAGCCACCAATGTCTCCTAATATCATCTGCTTCTGATGTAGGATAGAAAAAATAAGTAGGTAGGAAGGAGACATTGGGAGGGAAAGGAAAAATATAGTTTTAAAATCTGGAGAGTTCTAGCTGACCCCACCCTATAGGGTGTGCTCAAAATCTTAGGAGAAAAGTCTAAGTGGGCCACACCTTTTTAATCCCCTGAATCCCAGCCCCCCAACTCCCACCTGACATTCAGGACAAAGGTCAGATCTCAGCCAGTGACCACTTGAAACCTGAGAAGGAGGAGGATCCAACTTTTTCTGTGCCCACCCTTCTTGGAAGGCCCACCTATACCTGTGAGGAGGAGGTCCGGACTTCTTCTGTGCCAACCCCCTCTCATATAAGGACTAAGGAGGCAAGGACTCTCTCTCTTGCCCTCATGCTCGCGTCTGGCCAGAAAGATGTCCGCTCACCTGTTTTCTCCCCCAGTTCCTTATTTTCCAAAATAAATTCCTACTTTTTGTTCCTGAATGGCACGTGTTAAAATTCTTTTTATCTCAGAGGCCAAGGACCCATGAGTGGGACCGGGTTATCCCACAACACTTCTACCTAGGTGGACTGTACTTTTTTTTTTAACCTCATGACCACAGATTTACCTTTGTGTTTATAAACTAAGGCTTATTGATACATAACTTTAAAAAGGCACAACTCTTGAACTGATAACTCCTTTTGCCTAGGACAGATTTATTCACTCTCTCTTCAAATAGTAAGACTTTGGATCCTTGACATAACAATTGCAGAGAAGTTAGTGAGAATTGCTATCTCATCTCTTTCCCCTGAAAAATTCCTTTTCTCTCAAAGAAGAAAAATACCCCCCTAAACAAAACTAGGATCCACATTACAAAGCACTAGTTACAAATTGTCCTACCTAAACATTTTGGTTTGATACATGATATGTAGCTCAACTTTTAGGTAAAGAAGATTCACTGTCAAGGACTGATAATCTACATTGAAAATGATGGTCTTATGCATTGGTACTATTGTTTGTATCTAAAGGAATGCTAAAATATAATAAGCCTTCATTCATTCAACAGATATTTATTGAGCACCTTCTACATGCTAGGAATGAGCAGTGAATAAAGCAGCAAAAACTCTTTGCCCTAGTGGAGTTTAGGTTTATGAAGTGGAGTACAGACAATTAACAAAAGAAGTAAACAAAATTTACAATAGAGAAAAAAACAGTAAAAGGGAAGGGGGAGTGCCCAGGTATGGAGGGGAGTTGCAGTTTTTTAAATAGTTATGGAAAACTTTTCTATGGTGTTCCATTTGAGCAAAGACCTGAAGAAGTAAGAGAACTGTGAGCATATCTGGAAAAGAAGTTTAGAAAGAACAAGCAACAAGTGAAATGGCCCTGAATTGGAAACATGCCTGGGACTTTCAGGAAATATCTCAGTCACTTTCCTCTGACTATGTGATTGATCATATGCAGGAGACCTAAATGCTTTAAAATGTTGACTTTGCTCTAACTTGACACATGACATGGAAGAAGAAATCCCAGTGACACTAGCACCTCTTGCCCAAGAAAATATATGCCATAGTTGGACAGATACAAGGGAAAGTGTCCCTGAATGCTTCAGTATGGCACAGCCTAAAGGAGAAGTTTTAGAATTGGTTGATTTCTGAATTTATTTATTTTTTTTTTTTGCGCTACTGGGGATTGAACTGGGCATTTTACCTACCCACAGCCCTATTTTTTATTCTTTATTTTTGAAACAAGGTCTCACTAAGTTGTGGAGTGCCTCACTAGGTAAGAACTGGTTGATTTCTAATTTGCCTCAATAGAAAATTGTACCTGCCTTTTGTCTATAATCTCTCTAGATTATATATTGTTAGATGCCAAGGTTAGTAAATTATTCGAGACTATACTAGTTATATGACCTCTATAGAGCAGAATGCCATTTGTTTCTAAGATGTTTCCTCTTTGGTACCTAATACCACATGTATATTTAATTGCATATTTTTAGACCTGTATCTCAGCATCCTGCTATATTCCATTGATCTATGATGTCTTATTGCTCAGCTTTGCAATATGTTTTAATATCTTATTAAACAAATTACTCTTTTTTAATATTTATTTTCAAGATGTTTTTGAAGTTTTTATCTTTCTCATACATTTCAGAAAAATTGTATTGGTCTTTAAAATAATCTACCAAAGGGCTGAGGTTATAGATCACTGGTAGAGCACATGCTTAGCATGAAAGAAGTCCTGGATTCAATCCCCATTTCACCCCAAATATTTTGAATTAATTCACTAGATATATTTGAAGAAAAGTTATTTAAGCCATCCTATTGTGAAATAGAACTTTTATTCAGATTGCCTTTTATGTTTTTAAAATTTTACAATTTTCTGCATAAAGATTTTATACTGTCTTAATTCTTAAACATATAATGGGATTTTGCCATTATGAATGGTATATTATTTTATACCATTATTAGTGGTCTATTTTTTATTTAGGTTGTTATTTGTGGTGTGAAAAATACCACTGATTTTAGTCCCTAAACTTTCCTATAAGTTTTAATTATTTTATTTATTTATATAGATAGCCATATATTTTTAATATTATTTAGGTACTTTTTTTTCTAAGATCAATGGTCATAGTTCAGCAAATAATAAGTGTTAACTCTATCCTCCCTACCCTCATACCCCTTTTATCTTTTTCTTTTCTTATTGCATTGACCAGGAGCCTTTGTGTTACATGAGTAGTAATGGTACTATGCTGATTTCATGGAAATGCATACAAATCTTCTCTAGTTAATGTTTTCAGCAGGTTACAAGAACTTTTTCTTCAATGATTTAAAAATATTTCTTTGTTTACTTCTTGTAAAACCAATGTTTTCAAAGCCAATGTTGCTTTGAAAACTCTTATTTGAAGATGATCTATTCTTTCTCTCTGGAAAAAAGTTTTTTTTTCTATCACTGATATTCTTAAATTTCACTGTAATAGATCTAGGTAAGGATTTTCCTTTTTTTTTTTTTTTTCTTCCTGCTTATTCTGTAACTCTTTTCAATCTGAGGTTTTTCATTTTTATTTAACATAGGAAAATTGATCTTCGTCAATTCTTTAAATGCAGCCTTCTCTCTAATTTTTCCCCTCATTATCTGTGATTTTTAATATTCAGATATTGGCAGTGAACATCTACCATTTCCATATTTCTTATCTTCTATTTTTTAAGTTTTTGCTTTTGTTTGTGTTATAGTTAGGTATAAAATGTCTCCTAAAGAGCTCACTTATTAATGCTTGGAGCTGATGTAATTGAGTCATGAGGGTTATAATTCCAGGAGTGGATAAGTCCATTATAATGGATTTATGTGGGTGGTACCTGGTAGGACAATAGTTTGTGGCTAGAGGAGATGGTCCCTGGGGGTGTAGCTTTGGAAATTGTATAAATGGTTCCTCTTCCCTCTGCTCTTGCTTCCGGCCCAGTGATGTGAGCACAGCCCATGTGCTCTTCCTCTCTCCACTTCTTGCTGCCATGCCCTGAGATCTGTGGTCCCTGGCCTCACATGAACTGAGCCCAAAACCATAAGAAAGTAAATCTTCTTTCCTCTAAGTTATGTGGTCAGATCTTTAGATTATGGCTGCAAGAATGCTGACCAAAACAGTTTGCTTGTTTTGTTTCGCAGTGCTGGGGATTCAACCCAGGGTCTTATGCATGCTAGCTAGGCAAGCATCTGCTACGAGTTAAACCCTCATTCCCCCTTAACTCTTCTATTTTCCAAATCTTCATTTTTTTCTATTGCCTCTTAGAAATGTTCCACAATCATTATAAAATCTATAGCTTATTCTTTGGGTGTATCTGCCCGGCCATTTTTCTGACTTATTTTTCTTTCTATTTTATTTAAAGAATAATTCAGAGACCTTCAGTTAATTTGTTTCAGGAATTTATTCACATGAGAAGGCAATCGTTTGATTCTAGTTAAGAAACAAAGCCGGGCGTGGTGGCGCACGCTTGTAATCCCAGCATTTGGGAGGCTGAGAACGGAGGATCCGGGTTCGCGGCCAGCCTCAGCTACCTAAGTGAGGCACTCCGCAACTTAGTGAGACCCGGTTTCAAAATAAAGAATAAAAAATAGGGCTGGGGGTATAGCTCGGAGGTAGAATGCCTCTGAGTTCAATCCCTAGTACCGCAAAAAAAAAAAAAAAAAAAAAGAAACAAAGACAAAAACAGGATTAAGACAAGAGCACAGTCTGGAAAGAGTGATTGGTGCTTGCACATATGTGGGATAGACTGGTCAGCTGATAGGGGTATCAAAGGAAACCATTGAAATTGTCTTCTATTTTTATCTTAATGATTTCTTATTTTCATTCATATTCCTGATATCCTCTTTTATCTCCTTAAGTATATTCACCATATATTCTTTAAAATTCTTGGTTCATATGTCCTAGTAACTCTGATTCAGTTGGTATGCATGATTCAGTCTGCATCACAAGGTCTCTCTGCTCCTCCACAGGTGCCAAGTTATTCTGACCTGTGAGCTCATGTGTCCATGCGGTGCCCAGTGATGTGAACTGGAGAGGATCCATGTGTGACCCTCCAGATGAATTTATCAAGGAAGTCAATGAGCCTCACTAACCACAGAAAAGCTGCTAATCATTTTCATTTGTTGCTGAACAGGCAGCTGCCCTACTTGGGCTTTCATGTTTAATCTCTTAGGAAGAAACAGCTTTGGAGGAAGCCAACTGCCCAGTTCATAATCCACAAGTCCTAGGACTTGGGGTGGGAGGAAGAAGCCAATTCCTGAGGGGTTGGGCTGGTTAAGCCTGCTCCTGTTTTCATCAACTCTTCTCCTCTGCCAAGTGTCCTGGTCCTTCAACCCTGATATAAGACATAGGCAGGCTTGGGATATTGCTATTGGTTTCTGATTTCCTCCAGGCCTTCTCATATCAGCTTCTGGCCACTACCCAAGGTGTAGAGGTTGCAGGGGATGTTTCAGTGGTGAGATCCCCAGAGAGAAGAAGGCATGCGGAGTGATCATCAGGAGAACAATAGCAGCAGCTTTATCCTACAGACCTGTTCCTTGTATAGGGCTCTGAGCAAAATGGTGCACATCCGTGCCAGTGTGGAGTGTTGTTTTGCCTAGTCAGAATTATGTAACTAAATACACATCTGCAGCTACACAGGATGATTAGGGCCATGTCCTTACCATTAACCTGCACTTCCTCTGGGCCTTGCACTCCACCCCCTACAGGGTGCCAGTGCATGGGTAAGAGGCAAACCCAACCACTGTCCTCCTAGCCCCATGGCGAAGGGCAACTACATGTCCTAACTTCTTAGGTAACCATAGTGCTACCAACAAGGGCTTTGGGGGTGGTTAGAGAGCCCAAACCTGTACCAAAGCATTGGCAGCATCATTACCAGGGGCCTGTAAAGACCTATGTCCAGGAACATGATGTATAGTAGCTCCTTCCTGGAGGCCCCATTTCCACAGGTCCTCCCACATATTCTTGCCCTACAACAGGCAGTGCCCAAACAACCAGTCTCATGCTCCTTCCAGGGCAGCCACAAATTTATCCCCTGGCACCAGTTTCATAACAAAAGGTTTCTGTGGTAGACTGTAAAGCCACAGCTGCCCATGTGGGTGGCTGCCCATTGGTATACCATGCTTCTGTGAGTATTGGGGCTTTCCCTTCCTCAAAGGGGTTTGGGGTATCCCCCATTTCCATGAGTCTTGGGGTAGCTGTTGCTCAGAAATATACTGGTCCCAGCAGAGTATTATGCAGCTATTCAGACAAAGAACTACTAGAAAACCATGCATATTGTTCTAAATACATGTCCTACTTGGTCAAAGTGGGCATTTGTGCTACCCCTGTCCAGGGGGCACAAGTCCAAGACCATAACCAGCCTTCACTAGTGTAGGTGTTCTGCACCATCACTGGTCCAGTACCTGCAATGAGTTCACAAGTTCAGAGGGCAGCATATACAGCCACTAACTTTTCCATAGCTGTGACCAAAACCCAATCAGGGTATTCCTGGCACCTTGTTTCTGCCATGACTCCCATTGAAAGCCTTCATCATCCACCTGGATTGTTGGCAGGAAAGGGAGGGCAGGGTCTACTACCGGCAGAGTTTGCACCTGTGCCACTGCCTTCTTGGTGTCAGTAAATACAGTTTCCATTTCAGGGGTCCAATCCCATGTTGCCCCCTTATGGATAAAATGGTGTAAGGGGATCATAAGCATAGCTAAGTGGGGTATAAACATTCACCAAAACCCCCAAAGACCCAGATATATCTGTAACTGTTTGACCATTTCTGGTCAAGGATAGGCTTGTGTATTATCTATCACTGCTTTGGATAGCACCTTTGTCTTACCCAATCAGAAAATTCCCAAGAATCTGACAGAATACCCAGGTCCCTGGAACTTGTCCTTGTTCACAGCCCACCCCTATTGCTGGAGAGCAGCTCAGAGGCTGCATGTGGCTGCTTTTAACTCTGCAAGAGAATCCGAAGTTAGCATAATATCGTTGATATAATGGAACAGCAGTACAGCTTCAGGCTTCCACCAGGAGACTAAATCCTGTACCACCAGACTGTTGCACAAGGTGGGACTATGCAGATATCCCTGGGGCAATACCACAATGGACCACAATACCTGGTCCATTACTGCCCTTCCCAGGTAAAAGCAAACTGTTCTTGGCTTTCTGGGGTAATGCGAATGGAGAAAAAGACATTTGCCAAGGCTACAATGTAATGGAATTATCCTGGTTCATGTGAAAGGCAATCCACCGGTTCTAAAATACTGGCTATCACTGCAATGCAAGGGTGGTGCCACTTTATTTAGCTCTGAGTAGTCTACTGTCATGTGCCAAGAACTGTCAGGTTTTCATACTGGCCATACAAGAGTGTTGAATGGGCTATGAATCAGGCATATTATGCTTGCCTCTTCTAGCTTCATTATTGTTTGTCCAATTTCCTCATGCTCCCCTGGTAACTTGTACTGCTGTACATTCACAATCCTCATGGCTTTGGTTTGGGCAAAGCTGCCACCGGAGTGCCAAAAGTACTTTACTGGACTGGCAGTCTATCTTCTCGCAGTGGGCAATGATGTCTCTCCTGCTGCTCCACCATGTCCAGCAACTGTTGGGCATGCTCATCCAGGGGTAGCTCCAGGGGTGGCCTTCCACCGAGCCCCAGTCCCACCTTGCTGTGGTCTAAACCTGCAGTCTCCTTGTTTCTTTTAATCCTCCTGGGGGTCGCAGTCTCTTTAAGATGCCCAATGTGGAGGTGGAGCTGGGCCTCCCAGATCAGAAGATGGTTGGGTGCATCACTTTCTCCCAGAAGAAGGGCTGGCAGATGTCTCTGGCATGACTGTGTACAGGGCTGAGGGCTGGCTGCAGTGGCTGCCGGCATGGTGTTTTGCAAGGGTCCAGCCATCCCAATCTTTTGGTGGGGTCCATGCCATCAGATATGCTGTTACCGAGAACCACATGGAGGCCAGGTGCCACATCTCCACCCTGGGTTGTTCCTCCTAATGCTGCTTCTCCAGAGGGGTACTAGGGGTACTCACTTTATCCTGCTGGCTATGCCAAGTGTCTGATGTGCTTGCAGGGGACGTTTTGATGGTGAGATCCCAGAGAGAAGAAAGCACACGAGTCACCATCAGGAAAAAAAAAAAAAAACAGCAGCAGCTTTATTCTACAGGCCTATTCCTTATATAGGGCTCTGAGCAAAATGACACCGATCCACGCCAGTGTGGCATGTTGTGTTTTGCCCAGTCATGCTTATATAACTAAGTAGAGATCTGTGGCTGTGCGAGAGGATCAGGATCATGTCCTTACTGCTGTTCTGTACTTCCTCTGGGCCCCACACCAGGATGAGGCCTCCTCTCAAAAAAATGTGTGTATCTCCCATGTCATTTCAAAAATGCCTTCAGACCCCTCGCCTAAAAAAAGTTTTTCATTTTATTGTTCATTTGTCAAATTCACATATTTTCTAGAGTCCAGGGTTCATGAGAGAAGGAAGTAGTTAATAAGTTATGAGACTACATTATGTCTCCAAAGTAAAGATACATGGGCTATTAGTTTGCTCTGGCTGTCATAGTATAGTGTCCCAGACTGAGTAGTTCTAGCAACAGAAATGTACTTTCTACAGTTTTAGGGGGTAGAAATTTGAGGTCAAGGTGTCCATAGGGTTGGTTTCTCAAGGGTTTTCTCCCTGGCTTGTCAGTAGTCATTTTCCTTGTGTCTTCACATGGTGTTCTCTCTACAACTGTGTCTAAATATTCTCTTCCTATGAGGACACCAGTCATTTTGGATTAGGGACCACTCTAATGACTTCATTGTGACTTAATCACCTCTTTGAAGATCTACTCTCTAAATATGGTCACATTCTGAGGTAGTGGGGGCTACATTTTCAAATTGTAGGTCTGGGGGGACTCAAATGATCCCATAACATATAGCATTTACATTGTATTTCAGAACTGTAATTTCATACCTGACTTAGATTATTTCCCATGCTTTGATCTTCCCTCACCAGCTTGGGTTCTGAGACTTGTCATCATAACTAAATCTCTTCCCAATATCCTTAACTTTATTCCCTAGACTAAATCTGCTAAGCAATAGATATATCTTCCATCTCCAAGCTGCTCTAAGCTCTCAGAGGTGCCTTTGAGATCACACAACAGGCAACACAGTGTCAGGGTGAATTAGTGACCACCAGCTCCGATTGGGCCCTAATTCTGCCTGGCAATCCTGTTATAGTTCTCTCTTTCTCTTGCCGTCCCTGTCTCCACAACTTCTGCAGCAAATCTCTTCTGTTCTTACCTCAAACCTCCAGTCTCCTTCCCACTTACTCTTACTGAAGACCACCTGATCACAGATATTCTGAAGAGATCTGTTTTAGCTTTCCAAAATCTCCCTACACATATTTGGACCTGTCTTTATTTAAAATGTTGATATCGTGTTTATCATTAATTTTATATCAATTTTGACTTATGAAGAGATTTCACTAAGATGTTTATCTGAATTGCTTATTTTTTAAATGTTTTTAAAATTTTGTGCCCAATATGAGTGCCTCTTTTGTTTCACCTTGGTCCCAGCACTGACCTTCCCTCCATTCCTCCTTCCTGCCTTCATTTGCTTAGTTGAATACAGCCACAACACTCTGAATTTCAACTTTGTATTACCCATTTTCTGGTTTCTCCAATCTTCTTCTTGTTGATGAACATGTACCTTTAGCATTTAAATGAGCTTGGCTCATTTTTTTCAAATTAAAAAGCCCAACCTATCGGGCGCCCCAGGCTGAACTCTCAGCCGTGAGGCCCCAATAAAAGACGCCGGCTAAATGCTACTGGTTCGAACCTCTTTTATTATATCTCTCTCTTTCTGGGATCAAGGCGTTGCACAAACGATAACAAACACAGTGCAGAGGTCGTCTTTCCAAATAGTGCTTTTCCTACAAACTTTCAATAACCCCTCTCTCTA
>PVLC010017123.1:6709-34364 GCA_004027655.1 Graphiurus murinus
AATCCCAGCATTCGGGAGGCTGAGACCGGAGGATCCGGGTTCGCGGCCAGCCTCAGCTACCTAGTGAGGCACTCCGCAACTTAGTGAGACTCGGTTTCAAAATAAAGAGTAAAAAATAGGGCTGGGGGTGTAGCTCGAAGGTAGAACGCCTCTGAGTTCAATCCCCAGTACCGCAAAAAAAAAAAAAAAAAAAAAATATTAAGAATATACAGACGTAGCCTGAAAAACTTTTTCAGCAGTATCTGTTATACTTCTGTTCATTTCTCAATATTCCTTACTCAACACCCCCCCCTTTTAGTCCAATTAACTATACTAATTTTTGATATATACTATAGATATATCAAAACACCAAAACAAAACTCTAGACATAAATTTTCAATTTTAGTTGCACCATTTAACTTCATTAGGGCCCTGGAATAGATAACCTAGAATAGGACTTAGAATCCACTTCCAATGTTCTTAGCTACCAAATCTTTCTAAATGCTTATTTGTTCATTAATTTTAAACACTTGTTCTGCACAAGGAGTACCCAACATGTTTTTGCAAGGAATGCTGACACTCCTTTTCATGTTAATGCTTAATCTGCATTATTTTTCCCTTTTAATTACATTGTACAAAAATTTACTATACACTGGTCTTGAAAGATGTTAATGGATGCTTTATAATAGTTTGCTTTTTCCAATTACATAAAGTACCCCTTTCTTGGCCTTAATACTTTATTATCTCTTAACGGAAGGTTTGATGTTTTGAAAGTATTTCAGAATATAAAGATTTATTTATCGGCTTTGGGGAGGAAATTTTCAGACTCAGTTGAGGCTCATGTGTCATCCCCAAGTTAAGACGTTAAGATTAAGCCAGCAACTTTTTTTTTTTTTTTTTGCGGTACTGGGGATTGAACTCAGGGGCATTCTACCTCCGAGCTACACCCCCAGCCCTAGTTTTTATTCTTTACTTTGAAACCGAGTCTCACTAAGTTGCGGAGTGCCTCACTAGGTAGCTGAGGCTGGCCGCGAACCCGGATCCTCTGGTCTCAGCCTCCCGAAAGCTGAGATTACAAGCGTGCGCCACCACGCCCGGCTCTAAGCCAGCAACTTTAAAGGCAATGTTTAACTCCCATCTTTCCTAGTTTACTGCTTCCAGGGAGTCTCGACACTTACAAATGATAGACAGTGAGAGACTAGGAGAAGAACTGGGTGTCAGGCCGGCTCGGTCACCACTAGTCCACACCGTGCAGGTCTCCAGGGAAAGGCACCTGCTGACCTGTCCTGCCATTACTACAGCAAGATGGGCGCAGTACTCAGGTCCTGCGTCATTAGAGCAGGTGTCTGTAGCATCCAAGCTGCCCCGGAGATCCCTGGCTCCTTGTTTCTCCCTCCTGCCCCATAATTCAACTGTGTTTCCCCATAATTCAACTGGACTCCAGTGTTTATCTTTTTACTTAAGCTCTCAATTCCATCTATGATTATTTCTCTGTTCTGTGACTCTAAGACTGCTTTACTTAACATGACATCTTCCATTTTATCATGCCTATTTTTCCAGAATCTTGCTGATCTGGATTTATTCATAAAAACAAATCAAATTTTGGTAAAATGCACAAAAATCAAAACTTAGCATCCTTACTATTTTTAAGTACACAGTTCTTTAGGGTTAAGTGCATTACTTTTTTTTTGTGTGTGTGTGTGGTACTGGGAATCAAACCCAGGGACATTCTACCTCCAAGCTATACCCCCAGCCCTATTTTTTATTCTTTTTTTTTGAAACAGGGCCTCACTAAGTCGCTGAGGCTGGCCACGAATCTGCCATCCTCTACAGTCACATTGTTAAATCAATTTCCAGAACTCTTTTTCTCTTGCAAAAGAGAAACCCTGTGTCCATGAAAACCTCTTTCTATTCTACACCCCCCTCTGGCCCCTGGCAGCCATCATTCTGCTTTCTGTTTCTATATGATTGAGTATTCTAGGTCCCTCATATAAGTGGAATTAACAATATTTGTCCTTTCATGTCTGGTTTTATTTCACTGAGCTTAATGTCACCCAGGGTTCACCAGGTTCACCCATGTTGTAGAAGGTGTCACTGCTATGCCTGCTATTTTTCAGCTTCTTGAAGGCTGAATAATATTCCACTGTATGCACGTACCACATTTTGTTAATTCGTTCCTCTGGTGATGGACATCTGGGTTTCTTCCATCTTTTGGTTACTGTGAAAGATGCTGCTTTGAGCATAGGTGTCAAATGTCTCTTTGAGACCAGGCTCATTATTTTTGATGACATGTACTCATCTAGTTTTTTGAACAAAATTTTTGTCATGGAAAATTTCAAACATGTGAACACGTGACGAGACCAGCATAGTGGGTGCCAGCAGACCTGTCACTCAGCCTCGATAGTCACCGTCTTGTAGCATTTAGTTACAGTTCTCCTGCATCCTTATCCATAATACCTACCGTGGGTTATTTTGAAGCAAATTCCACACATCATATAATTTTACTTGTTAATATTTCACAATGTTTCTCTGAAAAAAAACAAGAACTCTTTCAAAAGGTAAGGCCTAAGACCATTTTCACATCAAAAAACTTAGTAATTCCTCATTGCCATCAGCACCTGCTTAGGGTTCACAGGATCCCAATTATCTTGCAATTTTTAAAATTTAACCTCAGTGGAGCCAGGGAGGTGGTCTAAGGGAAGGAGGGGAAGGCTGAGGTTCATTAATGGAAATACTACCATTGACTATGTGCACATATGTGAATATACCAACGCCAATCTCAGTACTCAGTACTGAGAAGGGGGAAGGGGGAAACGGAGTGGGGGGAACCAAGTGCTGTGTGCATGTATGTCACTGTCAACACGATTTACATCATAATGTGAGACTATAATGCACCAATAAAGCACAATATTTAAAAATAAAAATAAAAAAGAATTTTTAAATTTAAATTTAACAAGATACATGAAATCACAAACTTATCCATATTGATGGAGTTCCATGCGATATTTCAATACCTGTATCTATTGTGCCATCGAATGCTTCAATTGGGTTAAACATATCTCTCCTCCTCAAATGATGATTATTTTTTATGGTGAAAACATTCAAACTCTGCTCTTCTCGCTTTTTCAAACAGAGTGCATCATTATCTGTTGTCACCATATCTTGCTTCTCTCTGGATGTAACTTGGAACCACTGATCAACCATTGCCCCCCCCTCCAGCCTCCGGGAACCCCCATTCTACTCACAGCCTCTACCAGATCAATTTTTTTTTATATTCCACACATGAATAAGATCACATGGTATTTAAGAGTGCTTTAAATTTCATTTGAATTGGAATCCAAGTAAAATCCATACGCTGCAATTGTTTTATTGGACCTGAATCTCTTTTACTCTGTAAGTCTCCCTTTCTAACTCCTTTTTCTTTTCCTTAAAGATTCCTTGAAGAAGCTTATTTTTAAAGCTGGGCATGGTGACACATACCTGTAATCCCAGCTACTGGGGAGGATGATGTAGAAGGATCATAATTTTTAGGACAGCCTTAGAAATTTAGTGAAGCCCTGATTCAAAATAAAAAATAAAATGGAACTAGCAAGAGCCGGGCGTGGTGGCACATACTTGTAATCCCAGCATTCGAGAGGCTGAGACCGGAGGATCCGGGTTCGCGGCCAGCCTCAGCTACCTAGTGAGGCACTCCGCAACTTAGTGAGACTCGGTTTCAAAAAATAAAGAATAAAAACTAGGGCTGGGGGTATATCTCGGAGGTAGAATGCCCCTGAATTCAATCCCCAGTACTGAAAAAAAAAAAAGAAAAAGAAAAAAAAAAATGGAGCTAGCAATTGAACTTAGCTCAGTGGTGGAGCATTGCCTCACACGTATGAGGTCCTGGTAGGTTCACTCCCTGGTGCTACAGAAAGGAAGGAAAGAAGGAAGGAAGGAAGGAAGGAAGGAAGGAAGGAAGGAAGGAAGGAAGGAAGGAAGGAAGGAAGGAAAAAGAGAAGAGAGAGAAGCCCCCCTCCAATTTTGTAGAATTGTCAAAATTTGGGTTTTGTTTATTGTACTCCTGCAGTCCATTTAACATTGTTCTCTGTTCCCTGGATTGTTTATAAACTGGTAATTAGATTTAGATGCTTGATCGGATTTAGGTGGTTTGGTTTGGTTTTTGGCAAGACTTACAGACGGTACTGTGTTTTCCCACTGGGTGATACATAATGGCTGGTTGTCTCTAATTTTTTGATTACTATAGACTATGCCAATTCATTTGAAGTTGCACCATGGAGATATACGGTTTCTATTATTTCTTCTTCATTTACTAACTAATGTAGTTCCATAAAAATGATGTCCTGTCATTGATCATTTAGTTTTCCAGGAAGGGACAGTTCTTATAGAAAAATAAGGATAAATCTGTAATTATCTTTCCTCCACTTACCAGTTTTCAAAGCAATGAGTGGGTTCCCTAGCATCCTCCAAAAGTGACCAAGAAGATTTTTCTTCTTTAAGTACAATTGAGTGCATTGATTGAAAACATACTCTATGCGTTTAAATTCACTGCAGCTATTTTCTCTATTGAGTTGGCCCCTTTTGAGATGACCCTTGTCACTATCGACAGATTCCAGTGATCTGCCCTGACCAAATATGTCAGGCTTATCTATGCTCTTCAACCCCAGCCTTGGAACCAGACGCTTCTCCAAAGAACCTTGATTTTTTGCATAGATCCCAAAGTGGGTAATATGGCCCCTAGGGAGTGCTGGAGTGATCCAGGGGCCAGCAGTAGCCTGGGTACAATTGGGCGGAATTTTTAAAAATATGTTTTTAATGGTGCATTTAGTCTCATATCATAATGTAAATCATGTTGACAGTGACATACATGCACACAGCACTTGGTGCCCCTCCCCTCCCCCATACAGAGTACTGAGATGGCATTGGTATTTAATTCCTTCATTGATCCTTACTCTTCCTCCCTCCCTTCCCTTAGACCACCTCCCTGGCTCCACTGAGGTTTCTCCTCCATTATCTGGAGCCCCTCTGGTGTCCCTGTTACTCCCCAGCTTCCGCATATGAAAGAAACATATGACCTTTCACTTTCTGTGACTGGCTAATTTCACTTAACATAATGTTCTCCAGGTCCTTCCATTTTCCTGAAAATGGCACAATTTTGTTCTTCTTTATTGCTGTAGAATTCCACTGTGTGGATATCCCATAATTTTGTAATCCGTTCATCTGTCGGTGGACTCCTAAGGAGCGGTAAGCCAGTATGTTTGGGAGCCTGTGTGGCCGGGAGACGGTATTTAGAGACCACATCTGATTACTAGGGGAACTTACTGCCCTTGGATTGCTTGATGTTTCTAGACCCTTTCAATTGACAGAATTAGAAAATATATTTTTCACTTCATAGATAAAATATAAGTTGGTATTCATACTTGTGATTCAATTTCCAGAACTCTAGTGTTTCTATTTAACTTTCTGAATTTTATACCTGTATCTCTTCTTTTACCTAATGCCAAAAAAACCCCGCAATTGGCCCTCAATATACCAACATGATTATTCCCCCCCTTTATTTAATTCCAAATCATATGCACAACAATCTCAGAATAGAAGTGCCAGCATTAATAAGCTAGAAGAAACAGCTTAAGACTTTTTCCTGCAGTTATTTTTGTTACTAAGATATATTGCACTGGGGATATGTACAATAAAATGACTGTGTTTAACACTACTTGGAAATTTTTCTCTCAGTGTGGTTATTTCACTTTTTTTTTTGGTGGTACTGGGGATTGAACTCAGGGGCATTCTACCTCCAAGCTATACCCCCCTGCCCTATTTTTTATTCTTTATTTTGAAACTGAGTCTCACTAAGTTGCGGAGTGCCTCACTAGGTAGCTGAGGCTGGCCTCGAACCCAGATCCTCCGGTCTCAGCCTCTCGAATGCTGGGATTACAAGCGTGCACCACCATGCCCGACATTTCACTTTTTAAAAATAGGAGTTGTTTTTTCTTTTAAAAATGTTTTATAATTATGTAAACTATTTACATGGTACAAATGTCAAACCAATAAGGCTGGATATATTCCTTTCTTTTTCATTTTTATTTTAAATCAAAGTGACATATACGCATAGGTACATGAAGAAGTCCTGCTGAGCCCATAACGGTCAACAAGAGGTCTCCCCATGCCTGGACTTCTCTTCTCTTTTTTATTTTTTTATTTTTTTGCAGTACTAGGGATTGAACCCAGGGGCATTCTACCTCTGAGCTACACCCCCAGCCCGTATTTTTTATTGTTTATTTTGAAACAGGGTCTCACTAAGTTGTGGAGAGCCTCACTAAGTAGCTGAGGCTGGCCGAGAACCAGGATCCTTGTGTCTCAGCCTCCCAAGTATGAGATTACAAGCGTGCCCCACCACTCCCAGCTTTGTGACTCTCTTCTCTGAGTTTATCCTTTTGTTGTTTTCTTTAAATACTGTTTCCTGGTTTTCACTTTTAGATGTTCATATTCATATATTTAGAAATATACTCATATTCCTAAAATAAAAGATGAGAATTTGGTTCTCTTAGAAACCCTATTTTCCATGGGCTACATACAAAAAGCAATTACATTTATTCTATGTTTTTAAGGTGTATTTATATTTTCAATGAAATCAACATAATATTCAGTGTTGATAATATTGTGATTGTGGAATTATTTGTCAGAGTTGAGCCATGTAATTTTGAGTGACTATCGTGTGTGTGTATGTGTATGAAATATATGCTTTTTTTTTTTTTTTTTAATGTGAGGCAGCCACTAATTCATTCTCAAACTTTTGCCAGACTGTAATAACATCTCCCAGAATGTCCCAACACACTGTCTGCCCTAGGTTTCACTTTCTTTTTGGCAGTGTCCCTGCAAGAATCTTCTGTGTCCTGCTCCACCTTGGACGGTTCCGGCCTGGGCTGGTTGAGCAGCTGTTGCCTTAGAATTTCTCTGCTGTCACCCTGGGAATTCCCTTCTCCTTCCTCCTGCCTGGGGCCCCAGGATTCTGGCTACCACCTTCTCCTTTCATTGGTTTGCTCCCTTGTTTTGGTGCAACATATCCCCTGATAGCTTCCTGAAAAAATATCTTAAGGCATTTTGTGAAATTTTTAGGAGGTAGGAGTCACAGACTTGGTGATTGATTGGACATATGGCAGTGAGAAAAAGGAATAAAAAATAATGATTCCCAAGCCTTTGCATGCAGCTAAATGGCGGAGTGCAGGGATTTGAAGAGGTTTAAAGGTGGAAGAAAGACAGCTGGATATATTCAGTTACCTGGCATGTCCAGGTGTAGCAGCTAGCAGAGGTCTATCTGAATTTCAGGAAAGACGTCAGCAATGTGGAGCTGCCCTTCTGAATGTGGTGGCTAAATTATGATGGTGAACGGAATTGGTTAGGGAAAAGATGTAAAAGGAGGGCAACAATAAACAGAGATTGAAGCTCAGTCACACATAAATATTTAAAGGGCAAGCCAGGCCCGACTTGATGGTGCACACCTGTAATCCCAGTACTTGGGAGGTTGAGTCAAGAGGATCACAGGTTTGAGACCAGCCTTAGCAACTTAGTGAGACTCTCAGCAACTTAATGAGATCTTGTCTCAAAATACAAAATAAAATAGGACTGGGGGTGTGGCCCAGAGGTAGAACACCCCTGAGTTCAATCTCTAGAACCAATAAAATAAAGTAAAATAAAGGGTAAGCCAGGAAACAGAGCCCATGGAGAAGTCGAAGAAGAAACTGTAGGAGAACCAGAAGAAATTAGAGCCAAAAGAGGAGAGAGAGAGTCAAAGGATGTCTAATGCATAGCAGAATTTTAAGGAGTGTGTGTATTAAAGTAATGATAAATGGCCAAAGGACGGCTACATAAAAACATTGACTGCACCATTGATTATAGTGAAAAGTGGAAACCAACTTTCTCATTCATCCTCCGGGGAACTTGCTGTATAAATAATGGTACCCAGAGTCAGGAGAGATCTATGCCCCTAGCAGACTACACAGGCTTATTGACATTTTGTTAATAAATGTTTATTGACATTTATCCTTACTGTTCAGGAAAAGCAATGCAAGTTACTGAAGAAAATGAGTCCGATATGATCTAATTTATGTAAATCTCTATACACAGAGCCATCTGCCCGTGCGTGTGTGCAAAGACTGGAGAGACGTTTGGAAGGATGTTCACCAAAATGTTAATGGTGATTATCTCTGGAAGAGGAGGCCTGGGTAAGTTTTACTTGCTTTTTTAAAAAATTTTAAGTATTGTTTAATTTTGATATATGATTATGTAATAAAAGATCTGTTTCTAAAGGATAGGATCCTGATGTTAAATACTGCAGAGAGACTGGAGCTGTTAAGTACCATGAGGTGGGGACAGGAGACAGTAGAGCTGAGCAGCCAATGGGGAGGGAGATAATGAAATGCTAAAGATCTTTCTAAAAACACGAGTGTGATTGGCCAAGAGACTGAGTGATCAGTAGAAGACTAGACAATGACTCCTTCTTTTCTCTCTCCCCTCCAGTTGACCCTTTATCCTCCTTAAATCTTTCTGTGTCCCTGCTGGATAAATTCCCTAATATCACTTTTATCTGATCGCTCCCATGCCGGGCCTCCCATGCCGGGCCTCCCATGCCGGGCTCCATGTTGCCCACTGCAGATGAAATTGCCCTTTGCCTTCTCTGTCATCTGAACCCAGCCACCTTTCCCCAGACTAACATGCTCTTTCACTCAAACCAAAACTTCTTAAAAGAAATTTAAATGTGTACTTACTGAGCATGTACTATAGGCCGGGAGCTCTTAAAGTAGCGGGGCATAAAAAGACTTTGTGGGGCCAGGCGTAGTGGCGCACACTTGTAATCCCAGCATTTGGGAGGCTGAGACCAGAGGATCTGGGTTGGAGGCCAGCCTCAGCTACCTAGTGAGGCATTCTGCAACTTAGTGAGACCCTGTTTCAAAATAAAGAATAAAAAATAGGCTGGGGATGTAGCTCAGAGGTAGAATGCCCCTGAGTTCAATCCCCAGTACCGCAAAAAAAAAAAAAAAAAGATTTTGTGGTCCTTACTGTCATTGTAGTCAGAAACCAGTGAGGATGTCAAATGGAAACAGAAAATGTCCAGAGTCATCAAGACTACGACCAATTGATATGCCAGCTGTAGAGTTATCATCTGGACAATGGAGAAGGACTGTGTTTCATTCATTTTTCTTCCCTTTTCTTTTTTCTTTTTTTTTTTTTTTTTTTTTTTTTTTTGTGTGTGTACTGGTGATTGAACCCATGGGAATTCTACCTCCGAGCTACACCACTAGCCCTATTTTACTTTTATTTGGAAACAGGGTCTCACTAGGTTGATGAGAGTCTCACTACTTGCTGAGGCTGTCTTCGAACCTATGATCCTCCTGTCTCAGCCTTCCAAATACTGGTTTTACAAGCAAGTGCCACCACGCCCGGCTCTTGTTTTTTACTTTGAAACAAGTTCTCCCTAAGTTGTTGAAGGCCTTGCTAAGTTGCTGAGGCTGTCCTCAAACCTGTGCTCCTTTTGTCTCAGCCTCGCAAGTTACTGGGATTACGGGCGTGTACCACCATGCCCAGCTCTTCATTCTTTTTAAACACTTAAATCCTCCTACCTTTCATATCATACATCAAGTCTAATCTTGACATTGTTTTTTATTATTACTTGTATGACACTTTTTAATTATTCCCTTATGTTTTTGACCAAATGCAACCTTCCATAGTTACTTAACTACTCACACTCTAGAAAGGGCATAACTAGCCGGGCGTGATGGCTCAGGCTTGTAATCCCAGCATTTGGGAGGCTGAGACCAGAGGATCCGGGTTCTCAGCCAGCCTCAGCTACCTAGTGAGGCACTCTGAAACTTAGTGAGACTCTGTTTCAAAAAATAAAGAATAAAAAATAGGGCTGGGGGTGTAGCT
Organism: Graphiurus murinus; assembly: GCA_004027655.1. Taxonomy (NCBI): domain Eukaryota; kingdom Metazoa; phylum Chordata; class Mammalia; order Rodentia; family Gliridae; genus Graphiurus; species Graphiurus murinus. The sequence goes on from PVLC010017123.1 coordinate 16,610, forward strand.
CGGAGGTAGAATGCCCACTCCCCAGTACCACAAAAAAAAAAAAAAAAAAAAAAGAAAGGGGATAACTTGTACTGCCTATGATACTAGAGTGTGAACTGGTTTTTCTCCTTGCAGAGGTGACCAGGAGCTGGGAAAGCTATCACAGTATCTAGCACAGGGCTAAACACATGCAAGTGTGCAAGAAATTCCTGCTGGAATTGATCAGGAAGCTCCTCGCCTGAGCTACTTACTATCTTCAAAATAAATTAAATGACTTTGGAGGTGGTGCATTTGTAGGCATTCTAATACAACTGCAGGGGACCCCAGTTCCGAGGGGTAGAGGGTTAAGGGTGGTTAAGACTTCAGAAGAATAGAATTTAAGGTAATGAGAAAAAAAAATTGGATGATAGTCAGAACCCAATGAAGATTGCATATGCAATAAATAAAACCCAAATCCAATTATTATGCAAGACAGGGAATAAAAGCTTGATTGTAATTCAAGACTATGTAAGAGTACAAGTGTGTTCAAGTAGGAGGTGGCATTAGGAGCCTGTGGTTAAAGAGATAATTGCAATAATGGACATGTAAACAGAGGTATGACCTTGCAAAGGCGAGGAGGTCACCCTTGTACTGCCTGTGAAACAAGTTATGCCCTTACTAAAGTGTGGTGTCCAGATTTTATTTAAAGGAATGTGAAAATATGTTGGAGCCCCATTTCCCAAATTTCTTTCTGATGAAATTTGGTCAGCCTGATGTTAATGGGTATTTCTTTCTTTCTTTTCTTTTCTTTTTTTTTTTCAGTACTGGGGATGGAACCCAGGGGCAGTCTACCTCCAAGCTACACCCCCAGCCCTATTTTTTATTCTTTATTTTGAAACAGGGTCTCACTAAGTTGCGAAGGGCCTCACTAAGTAGCGGAGGCTGGCCCTGAACCTACGATCCTCCTGTCTTAGCCTCCCAAGTACTGGGATTACAAGCGTGCACCACAACGCCTGGCGGGTATTCTATTTTTAATGAGGTGTAATGAAAGTTGAAAATGATATTTTAGAAGATCCTGAAATGTTTTGATTAAAATACTATGAAGGACCTACACATAGAGTTTAGGAGAAAAGGGTCACTTTAGCAAGGAAAATACAACTGAGGGGAGAACAAGAAACTAAGCAGTAGGAGTGGTCTTATGAGCTAGGTGTAACACAGCTGCTTTTCCTCCCTAAAGTCAGAAATTGACCTGTTGCATTGAGAGAGGGGAGAGTTAGAAATGAACTGCCTGGTGAAGGTTTCAGAGGGAAATGTTAAATTATTTTTGTGAGAGAGTGTATCATCTCCAACTCTGGACAAATGTGGGAAAGGCAGAAAACTACTTAGGGGATGACTGATGGGTCTTTCTTTCTGGAGCTGCCAGGCAGGCGACCCTCTGAATTGATTTCCCACTTTAGAATTCCAAGAGTCTAGTGCTGTGGGCCCTGGCATGAGGGATAGGACCAAGAGAGGACCTGGTTCCAGCCTCATTTCAGTCTCTAGCCTTCTGAGCCATCTATAAAATGACCATCAAGAATTTTCACACGATCCTGGAGGAATTTCCTGAGGATCCATAGCACTATGTTTGCAAGGGAGAGCTGCATGGAGACAGACATCAAAAATATTCACAGTAATAGGTTAAATTATGTGAGTGCTGGCGTTTGATCACTTGTGACCTACAAAAATGGCAATTTCATGTGCTGCAACCCAACAAAATTCATCCTTCATTGAACCTGCCATGCAGCAGGTAGGGGCTGGTTCTGAGAATGTGAAGATGATTAAGATACTAGTCCTGCCTGCAGGGAGCTCTCAGACCAGTGAAGGCAATGGACACTTCCACCAAACATTGCACTGCAATTGGACAAACGCTATAGTGGAAGTATTACAAGAGGTTATGGGTGAAGTACAGGGAGTGGTAATTCTGTGGAGTCTGGAGGGGGAGACAAGAAGCAAAGGGTGTGCTGTATTTTTTAGGTTAGGCTGAGTAATTCACCACGTGGGTAGGACCATTCTAGATGGAGTGAACAGCTGTACAAAGACAAAAAGGTAGAAAAAAAAAAGCCTTTCTGGAGGTACAAAAAAAAAATCATTTAAGTTTTACATGCTATTAAGATGAGAAGACATTAATCAAACCCTCTGTAAGTCACTCCTGCTAGAATGCCCTCTCATTTACTGTTACCTCATTGGTATTTATCACATTTTGTTTTTGTGCAGTGAGGTTTATACAGGCTTCTTGGAAGGCTGCAGCACAGAATGTCTCCCTGCAGAAAAAGAGATAAAGCTGGACAGGTTGCCAGAAGCAAGGTTGGAAAGAGCCCTGTGTCTGGCAACAGGAAGGTCCAGCATCCTGTAGGTACCCCATACTGGAAATTTCTGCAAAGCTCTAAGTTGAAACAATTAGATCCAACATTCAAGTTGCAATTGGGAGGCAATGGGGAATTTTAGGTAGGGTGGCGACAGGATTATGTTTGCATTTAAGAAAATGTTTGCATTTTGGAAGAAACTGTGGTGGTGGTTGTCTAGAAGGAAGATGGAAGGTGGGCACCGGCAGAGGTGAAAGCAATGGCTGCGGCAGAGTGCAGAGGAGAGGAGCCAAGCATGCAGACTCTGTGCGGGCGAGCAGCTTGGGAGGCAGGAGGAAAACCGAAGAGAGTGAGTCAAAGTCCAGGAGAAAAGGCTTCAAGAAAGTGAAAGAGGTTCAGAGAGATGCAGACTGAAATCTGTTCCTTGGGTCTATAAGTTGGCCACTGGTGATCTCAGCAAGAGTAGCTCAGGTGAAGTGGACGGAGGTCGGATTTCTGCAGATGAAAGTGCAAAGGGCAGGTAAGGGACCGGAAGCCATGACTAGACTAAGAACGTTAAAGAAGTTGAGCTGGAGAGGAAAGAAGAGACGAGGGACAGGTAGAGAGGACTGGAGCGTGGAAGGAAGCCACAGTGAGGGCTTCAGAAGGAGTGGAGAATCTTGAGCAGGTAGGATGTTAGGGATAGAAGCCAGGGGGGCAGGAGGGACAGAACCCAGAGGTTACAGAGAGGAAAGGAGGCAATGGTTGCAAACCTCCACAAAGGCCCCTTCTTCCTTCCGGACCAGGGGAAGGTTGGCAAGAGTCGCTGCAGACTTAGACAGGGTAATGGTGAGGTTGGGAAGATGAGGCGCTGACCTCTCTCCACCTCTTTTCTGTGATGTGGAGGGGAGCTTATCTTTCAAGAAGAGGTGTGTTGGAAGGAAAATAAGGGCACTGGGGATGGGAAGTGGCTGTGGGAGGTGACCAGAGCCAGGCACATCTCAGCAAGTGGCACTGAGAGCGCAGCAGAAGCTGGGAGCCACGTCGGTGATGGAGAGGCGATGTCTGCACCCCCCCTCCGCCTCCCCAACAGTATTTGGCAGTGTGGGTGCGGGAGATTAGGCTGAGTAGGGATGGAGGAGCTGGGGGAGGGCAGTGAGGATGTCATCAGCATAAGATTCAGGGTGTGGAGGAAAGGTGGCAGAGCCCATGAGAACGGGTGCGCCCAGGGGTGATGGTGGTTTCAGGTCTTGTGTGGTCTCCTGGGCTCCAGCGTGAGAGAAATAGGGGAGGCCGATGTTCAAGGTCTCGGCGATGGTGCCTCTGGGGTCATTGCAGGCATTGCTCAAGTGAGGCAGAGATGAAGGAGGGGGGAGCAGAGTGGATTAAGAAACTTTCAGGCGAGAGGATGAGAGGTGCAGACAGCAGGAGGGTTCCGGTAGGCAGCGATTACGAGCGAGAATCAGGTGCCAAATTGTTCTTCGGGAAAATGGACTCTGTTGAGCGCAGTCTCTCTTTGAGCATAATCTTTAGCCAGTTGACTTCATGTGCCATAATCTCCTCCTGCAATATTTCTTTCTTTCTTCCCCTGGCAGTAGGATTAGGGACGGTCCCTTTTTTGATGAGAGTCACTCGGGCTGGCTTTCTTCTCTTTCCCAGTGTAATACATCCTTAAGAGTTATTAAAATAAACGGCCAAAAATTGCTCCTTCCTCTGTGGTGCAGGAGTGTTCCCCACAGTCTGATTTCAGAGACAGAAGAAACCCTGGAGGCTGAAAGTAACATATGCAAGTCTCCCTTTTGATCGGGGGCTGATGGCCCAAGCAGTAAATTCCCACTTTCCCTTCCTTGGGCCATAAACAAAGACACTTCAAGCCCTTCTTATACCATTGCTCATTTAACTTGAGAAGAGGAAAAGGAAAATTGATTACATTCGTGGGCATGTGTTATAAGAAGCGGAAAAGCGGTTAGGTTAAGTTGTCTGGTTCCTGTAGTCAGGCCTTTGCTTACATTCTGGGAGGGACCCCTGGGGCTGGTCACCTCTCCTGGTTGCCTAGAGGGAGGACCCGGCCCCATTAATGTGCAAGGCACTTTCTCCTCTCTGCTTGGCATCTGGTAGCAGGGATGGGGGAGGGATCAGGAGACTCCCTTTTCTTGTGCGAAGCCTAAACCCTAACAAAGATTATTTCCTTGGCTCTGGCTGCTCTTCCCATACCCCGGTTCTCCAAAGAGAAAGTGACTACAGATAAGCGACTTGCATGGTGACTACCCATAAGTCATATGTCAGTGGCCCCTCAAGAACTCCCTCCTACCCTCCCTGTACCCACCTTCAACCACTGTCAAGTTACAACCTCTGAAAGCCACCTGCCTGTTTCTGCCCTTTGTTACAAATCTATAAAATAAGCGCTCATGGAAAGCTCGGGGCTGGGTTTTTTCAGGAGTAATCCTACCTTTGGCCAATCAATGTAATAAAACTTCCTTTTTTTGTAATAAAACTTCCTCTCTTCCACCCTAACTGGCATTGGATCAATTATCCCAGGGAATTTCTACAACATTGGCTTCCCTCTGGCTTCCCATGGCCTGCAGCCTTTCCGGGCTGGGGGTGGTTTATCAGCAATTCTGTTCTTGTCAATCCTCACTTACCTGCTCCCGGAGCTGATTCCCACAGTGTTGGAGGCCAGAGACATTTACTGAATGAGCGGACATTTCAGAGCCCAGACCCCCTGTCTCTTTGTGTGTGTGTGTGTGTGTGTGTGTGTGTGTGTGTGTGTGTGTGTGTGTTACTGGAGATTGAACCCAGAGGCATTGTAGCTCCAAGCCACACTCCCAGTCCTACTTTACTATTTTATTTTTTGTTTTGAAACAGAGTCTTGCTAAGTTACTGAGGCTGGTCTTGAACCTGCCATCCTCCTGTCTCAGCCTCCCAACTGGTGGGATTACGGGTGTGCACCATCTTGCCCAGCGGGGCTGTTTCTCCTTTCCCAGCCCTCCCTTCACTGGCTGAGCTCTGAGGGTTCTAACTTGCTCCTCCCACACACAGGAGGAGAAGCTGTTTGCCAACCCTGTCTGCTCTAGCCAAAGCTGCTTGACAAGTCCGACACAAACAGCCTGCAATGGATCTGTCACCTATAGAAACATGTTAAACCCTTAACCCATAAGGCAATGATACAGCTCTCCAGTTTTTTTTTTTTTTTAAGAGGTGGCAGAATCCCAGATATTGAGCTTCAGAATTTCCCTGTGGCCAAGTGCTGAATAACTCCTCTTAACACCACCGTCTGTCACAGTCCCCGCAGCAGGAACTGCAAAGCTAGCTGCACCCACTTAAAAGTTCTGGGGACTTTAGGATCAGGAAAACACCTAGCCTCCTTTTGTGCAGCGCACACTTGCAGAACCTCCTTGGGCCTCTCTCTCAGCTTAACAAAGCCCGCTCTGAAGTGAGTCAGCATTTCTGGGTTTGCTTAACTCCTAAGGTTACTGCAGCACCGAGGGGGACTTGGTTTATCCAAAGTCACACTGCAGGTTCCTGGCGGGCTAAAATCAGACCCAGAACTTGTTTCCACGAGGCAGGACTCCTTGAGCCATGGGACATCCACAAGCCCTGCACTCAGTCTCTAAATAGTCTGCTAGCAACTATGATTGGAAGTCCTTTTGTGGAATTAGTTCAGGCCCTTGTGTGAAGTCTGGACCTGTGTTTGAAGGGACTCTGATGGTGTCTGCCAAACATAATACTTAGATCTAGGAGAGAAAATGATGCAAGATAAGAGATGAAGACTGAAATAGATCAGTCCTGTTCCTTTGCTTTTTAGATGTACCTCATACTCTTTTTTCCCTTTAACCTCTGGAAATTTCTGCTAAGTCCAAGATCATTTTTCCCTTGAAACAATTAGATTGGATGCTCAAGGTGCAAGTGTATCCCTGTGCACTGCTATGATTCATCTGTCGAAACTCCTTATTTTACAGTGTGCCAGGATACAAGGCCAGGAACTCAGGGTGCTGTGGGATTAATAGCATTCGGAATTTATAATGCATGTTCTTAGCCTCTTTTCCTTGAGCATAATTTTGAAAAGACAGGAATCCAATATAGCGGACGTGGTTTGTGTTGCATACAGCTTGTCACTGTGCTACAAGTGAAAAACCGTAGCCCCTTATCACTAATAATTGATCAATCATAAAATCACCGATGGCCATTGTCAACAGCAAACAGGCAGCAAAGGGTCTTAGTTAGGGCCTTAGTCAACACTTTAGGATCTTAGAATTGAAAGAGGCTTTGGAAGTAATCTGGACAAACCACCTACTCTAAGAAGAAATCCGTTTTTAGCATTCTCTTCCCCTTTCCCCTGTAGTACTGGGGCTTGAACCTAGTGGCTTCTATCTCCAAGCTACACCACCAACCCTTTTTAATTTTTATTTTGAAACGGGGTCATGCTAGGTTGCTAAGAGTCTTGCTAAATTGCTAAGGTTGGTCTCAGACCTGCGATCCTCTTGTCTCAGCCTCTCAAGGACTGGGGTTACAGGTGTGGGCCACCATGCCCGGCTCCTTCTGAGTATCCTTGATGAGATAGCAATCTCAGTGGTCCTCAAACTTGGCTGCATTTGAGAACCAACTGGGGAGCTTTTAAATACTCCAACCCACTCCAAATCAATTAAGGATTCTGGGAGTGGGACCAAGATGTTAGCATTTCTTGAAACATCCCAGGGAATTACAGTCACAGCCAAGTTTTGACCAAGGATCTGGCTTCTGCTTTGCTGTGCCCATCGTGAGCAGTCTGTGCTTTGAGGGGTAGCTGTCTGTGATGGACAGTCCTTCCTATCAGAATTCATAGGAATGAATGTCTCTTTGGAAGCCGCCTGGAACCAATCAGCTTTCCCTCACTGGATGGTCCTTTGGACATTTGAGGAGAGTAAACAATTTGTAACATACTAAACTCTTTTAGCTAAGTTTTTTCCCTTAATCTGGCTAAAAATATCAATGAAAATGAAACTCTCAGCCACATTATTTTCTAATGTGAGTTTCGATCCACTCTTTGACTATGATCTTGTTTCAGGTTTATTATTGTGTCTTCTCAATGAAACAGTTGGGGGTGACTAGAGAAGAGAGTTGGGTTTTTTTCTCCAGTTAAAGCAATCACTTTCTGAAGAGGCAACATGGCCGACGAGGCCCTGTTCTGCAGATTTCCCAGCGGCCTGGGCTCTGCATGGCTGTCTTTCTCTCCTGGCTGCCCCATCGTCTCTGTTTGAGCCTGGAGGTAGCCAGGCCTGCAGAAGGAAAAAGACAGACAGGACGATGTTACTATCGTCACATCCCGATGCAGTGCTGTTAAGAAGCCATATTGTGGGGTCCTACCTTGGTAGTGGCGACCTCAGGTAAGAATCTTCACCTATTGGACCCTCGGTTTTCTTCATCTGTAAGCCAAAAGTAGTAACAGTAACTCACCTCTACAGAATAAGTTAATCCCTGGGATGTACTTGGTACAGTGTCCATGGTATAGCTTAACAAGAATTAGCTCTTACTGAATGATTATAACCTCAGCCCTCCACCACTCCCGGGCTGACCCTGGTCCACAGGTCAGTCACCCACTCTGTCCTCCTGACCCAGTGCTGACCACACTGCTGCCTGCATCTGTCTGGTGCTTAGCCTGGAATCCCAAGTCTAGCTTCTTGCTGTTCAACACCTCACCAAGACTCCTGGTATCCCCCAAAGGTGCTGAGAGGGGAAAAAAGTTAGCCTTTGTGTTGATTAGAAAGAAGAACCAACAGCGAAGACCTTGCTCCTACGTGCTGTGTGCATGTGTTTGTATCACTTTCAATATCATCATGATGTATAATTACATTGCATCCTTAACATAAAGTGTGTGTATGTCCATATATATCCTTTTACTGGTGCAATGTTATACATATATTATATATGATCTTGCTACTGGTCAGGGTTTTTTCTTTGCTGCTTTCAGTTTGCTCTCTCAAAGGGCCACATGAAATTGAACTTGAAGCCATGCTTTCCCTTCCTTTAAAACATGCCAGGAACATCGTTCAGTTTTTAGCAGACCCTGGAGGATGGACTCTTATTTCCCTTCGCATTTAGCAAACATTACATTTTTGACCAGGGTTTTGTGAACTGCAGCACTAGCAATGCGGCCAGGGTTTTGCTGACTTCTTCATTGTATTTTGACAGCACTGCCAGCAGAACTCTGGGAACCCAGACTGTGAGGTCCCGTCTCCCCAGTCAGGACATAAAGGGTGTCACAGATGGGAGATTTTGAACTGCAGAACGGTGCTTGCGGTTTGTGTCAGTGGCAACGAAATGCTTCCCTGTGGGAGTCCTTGCTCCCTCTATTGGGCAGATGGACGGCTTTCCAGGGACACCACAGGAAAGAATGATGTTTTAAAAATGGCTGCACACAATTGCAAGATAGACTCTTCCACTTGGTGCACATTTCTCACTGTTTAAAAACAAGTTTAAATCAGGTCCTAAAAGCATTCAGCTGGGTCACTAGAAATCTGTACAAAAGCCACTCTCCAGTAAAGGAAAAGAGGGGACTGGTAAATTAAATGTTGTTAGTGTTGTTGATTGGTTCTCAGGTACCTGGCACCCCACATGTCAAAAAGGTTATAGATGAGCCGGGCGCATGCTTGTAATCCCAGTACTCAGGAGGCTAAGACAGGAGGATCCAGGTTCCCGGCCAGCCTCAGCTACTTAGTGAGGCCCTCTACAACTTAGTGAGACCCTGTTTCAAAATAAAGAATAAAAATAGGGCTGGGGGTGTAGCTTGGAGGTAGAATGTCCCTGGGTTCAATCCCCAGTACCGAAAAAAAAAAAAAAAATTCCAAGGTTATAGATGGGTCTGATTCCAATCATGCATTCCATTCGACAATCCAATGGATTTTTCCAGGGTGGCTTTCCTCAGAATTAGTATGAATAAAACAAATGCCAATACCATTCTTTTTTTTTTTTTTTTTTTTTTTTTCGGTACTGGGGATTGAACTCAGGGGCATTCTACCTCTGAGCTACACCCCCAGCCCTATTTTTTATTCTTTATATTGAAATCAAGTCTCACTAAGTTGCAGAGGGCCTCACTAGGTAGCTGAGGCTGGCCCCGAACCTGGATCCTCCAGTCTCAGCCTCCCGAATGCTGGGATTACAAGCGTGTGCCACCACGCCCGGCTGCCAATACCATTCTTACTTTAAATTTTTTTCCAAAAAAAAAAAAAAAAAAAAAAAAGAAATATTTTCCACTCTAATTTTCATTCAGTTGACTCGCAGTGGGAAAATCTTACCAGAGTGGCGTGTGCTTTTTTTCTCCAAAGACATGAATCCACCTTGCCCGCACAGACACAAAGGCACATCCACAAACATGCTTGCGGGTACACCGCACAAAGAGGTTCCCAGCAGCCAATCCTGGCCTTGATACAGACTCAGGATGCAAATTTGATGTTCACTCTCTAGCAGGCAGAATGTATTTTCTCTGAGCTGAGGGTTTTTTTTTTTTTTTTTTTTTTTTTTTTTTTTTTTTTTTTTTTTTTTTGTGATACTGGGGATTGAACCCAGAGACATTCTACCTTAGAGCTATACCTCCAGCCCAGTTTTATTTCTTATTTGGAAATAGTGTCTCACTAGGTTGACAAGAGTCTCACTACTTGCTGAAGGCTGTCCTTGAACCTCTGACCCTCCTGTCTCAGCCTCCTAAGTACCGGGATTACAAGCGTGCACCACCTCGCCCAGCTGGGCTGAGTTTTTATTGTTTCCTAGAGGGGCAGTGGGTTTGCTGCTGACGTGTGGCCGGGTGAGCAGCGGTTTCATGTGTTGGAGCAAGAAGCAGTTCTGCGGTACTGATTTCATATCACCTCTGTGAAACCAACTATGCCAAGCACCTCAACAGACTCATTAACTTATAATTTGTGTGTGTGTGTGTGTGTGTGTGTGTGTGGTACTGGGCATTGAAACCTGGGGCATCCTACCTCTGAACTACATCCCCAGCCCTTTTTCTTTCTTATTTTGCAACAGGGTCTCATTGAGCTGCTGAGGCTGGCCTCAAATCTTCAATCCTCCTATCTCAGCCTCCCAAGTACTGGGATTACGGGCATGTACCACCACTCCTGGCTCAGTTACAAATATTTTAATGCTGCCCTGGAAGAGGTATCATGTCATTTCCTTCTACTTGATTCATTCACCCCCTTATTCATTGAATAAGTGATAATTCATTCATTAATAATTCAGACTCAAAAATATGAGCAGCGCATTTACTGTTTCTAAATTTCATATACTGAGAGACTCCCTCGCCCTTGAAGTTGTACGGATTCCAGAATAAAACAAAATCAATGTTTGTCCTATTCATCCTGCATAAATATTTTCCCAGACAAGTGGCTATTTACCATACCGAGTCAACACAGACTGCTGGAATCTAACGTCTGGAATGTTCTCTTCCCCATGGGTCTGACAACACCGCCGAAGGGGAACAGAGATTGATCGTGTGCTTCTGGTAACGGGCCACCGCGCTGGCATTCACATATGCGATAGCATCGCAGCCTCGTCCACACTGTGGGAGACGCTGGCTGTTCTCTTTCTCCTCATCTTCTAGATGGGAAACCTGGGATTCCGAAAGCTTTAGGAATTCTCTCCTTAAAAAGTTCCGTCTTCATTTCAATTAACACAACATTTTCCTGAGTTTTCTCCTCTTTCTACTTCTCAGTCCCTTCCCTCTCTCCTGGGGGCTCGATTTTGGGCACCGTCTCCACTCCTCGGCGATCTCACCCACAGGTTCACTTTAAAAGCCCCCCACCCATGTGCGCAACGGATCTCCGGGTTGATGTGCAGCCCAAACCTCTCCCGGGATCGCCAGGTTCCCGTAGCAAACCGCCTGCTTGAAACCCACACTCGGACGCTGAGTGAACACCTCCAACTCCACGGGTCCAGGTGGGAGGTTTTGACTGTTTTCTCTCGAGATCTCTTTCTCTTTGAATTTGAACCACTTAAGTAAATAGCTCTGCTAATAAAGAGCTTGGGAGTTGTTCTTTCCTTTATCACCCTCTCCACAATTCGTAACAAAAAGCATATTGAAAGGCTGTTTGCATTTTCCCCATCTCCACCTTTGCCTAAACTGATGCAAAAGATCCCATCGGGCTTCCTCCTCCTTGTTAGAATGTGGTGTTGATGGCTGGAGCTGCTGCAGTCATTTAGAAGTGGGAGAGAAAATGCATCCGAATGACGGAGGCATTCGCCCGGATACACTAGATCTAGGAGTCCCCCCTTCTCACATTGCGTGCTGAGTGAAAAAATAACTTATTTGTTTAATCCCGAGCAGTCAGATTTTGTTGTTGTTGCTGCACCTGCAAACATTCCCAAGTGATACATCTTCTACTGCCATCAGCTCATATCCACATAGCAGCCAGAGAGATCTTTTTTAAAAACACAAGCAAAGTTTACTCAGTACTCAGTAACCAATTTCTCTCTCTCTCTCGCTCTCTCTTGGTACTGAGGATTGAACTCAGGGGTATTCCAACCTCGAGCTACACCCCCAGCCCTATTTTTTATTCTTTGTTTTGAAACAGGGTCTCACTAAGTTGCGGAGGGCCTCACTAAGTAGCTGAGGTTGACTGCAAACCTGCGATCCTCCTGTCTCAGCCTCCCAAGTACTGGGATTACAAGTGTGCCGCCACCACACCCAGCTAGTAACCAAATATTTAATGAGCACATGTTCTGTGCTATGAATGCTTCTGGGTGCACACACCTAGAAAATTTACCAGTGGGAAAAAGCTAACAAAGAACACTAAAGAACAAAGCAAAGACCCTCTCTTTGTGGATGAAGAAACAGCAACATAATAAATAAGAGAATGAAGCGTGGTGGTGCACGCTTGTAATCCCAGTACTTGGGAGGCTGAGACCGGAGGATCTGGGTTCGTGGCCAGCTTCAGCTACTTAGTGAGGCTCTCTGCAACTTAGTGAGACCCTGTTTCAAAATAAAGACTAAAAATTAGGACTGGGGGTGTAGTTTGAAAGTAGAGTGCCCCTGAGTTCAATCTCCAGTACCACAAATGAAATAAATAAATAAATAAAAGAACAACATAATATGGTGGAAGGTAGTATTAACTATGTAGGGGGAAGATAAGTAAAGCAGATTAAGATTGATCAGAAGTAAGGGATGCAAGCCAGGTGTGGTGGCACATGCCCATGATCCTAGTCCTTGGGGGGGGGGCTGAGGCAGAAGGATTGCAGGTTCGAAGTCAATCTCAGCAATTTAGTGAGACTCTTGGCAACCCAGTGAGGCCCTGTTTTAAAACAAAAACTGAAAAAAGGGCTGGGGTTATAGCTTCGGGGTAGAACATTCCTGAGTTCAATCTCCAGGAAGGAAAGAAGGAAGGAAGGAAGGAAGGAAGGAAGGAAGGAAGGAAGGAAGGAAGGAAGGAAGGAAGGAGAGCTAGAAGAAGCAAGGGGACACCATTTTCCCTGATGTGGTCAGGATGGCCTTTGATGAGAAGGGGACATCTGAGATTAGACATAAGAGCCTGGGTGATGGTGGAGATGCAAGGAGGAGGCTTCATTCTAGATAAAAAGGACCAAAAGGATCTGCTGAGGGGTTGGAGGCGGGATGCCAGACTAAGGGAGGAGTCACACATGACCTCCAGGCTTTGGCTCGGGCAACGGGAAGATGGCAGTTGCTGTTAGCTCAGATGAAGAAGGCTGAATGGCGAGCAGGTGAGTCGTGCCACACGGAGTTGTAGCTGTCGTCACACACACGAGAGGGGGTGACGTGAGGGAGCCATTGACTGTTTGAATCGGGAGTTCAGTTGACAGGTCTGCTCAGCGGGCATCAGGCTGAGTCACGGCATACAGACAGGAGCCAAAGCCAGCCGACTGTACGGGATCACATAGAGAACAAGGAGAAGCAGGTCCTAGAACGGGGGTTCTACAGCACTAAGAAGTGAGAGAGAAGAGGATCCAGAGGAGGAGACCGAGAAGAAGCAGACGGGAGTAGAAAGAAAACCAAACTCGAGGAAATCTGGAAGCCGAATGAAGAAAGGGCCTCAGGGAGGAGAGAGAGAGATGGCTGCTCCCAGTCATCGAGCAAGAAGATCAAACTGAATTGTTAGATCCAACAGTCAGGAGGTTCCTGGCGACTTGACAAGAAGGGTCCCCACGAGCTGCCGGGGAGGAGCCAGCTGGAGTGGGTGGGGAGAGAGCGGGAGGGCAGGAATGGCCGTCCCTGCCAGGATTTCTGCAGCAAAGATGAGAGAAAATTTAGAGTGAATCTAGGGGAGTTTTTTTTGTTTTGTTTCGTTTTTGCGGTACTGGGGATTGAACTCAGGGGCATTCTACCTCCGATCTTTCCCCTAGCCCTATTTTTTTATTCTTTATTTTGAAACAGGGTCTCATTAAGTTGTGGAGTGCTTCACTAGGTAGCTGAGGCTGGCTGCGAACCTGGATCCTCCAGTCTCAGTCTCCCAAATACTGAGATTACAAGCGTGCGCCACCATGCCCGGCTTGGGGAGTTTTTAAAAGTTGGGAAAATAAGGACTTGTTTGTATAATGATGAGGATGAGCCAGTCGAGAGGTAGAAATGGACGCTGTAGGAGAAAGAAGGACGGTTGCTGGAGCGATGTCCTGGAGCATATGAGGAGGGATTTGTTTCGATAGGGTGGTTTTCAAACATGTGCACAGAACATGTCTTCTAAAGGCAGAGTCAAGCTGGGCATGGTGATGCATGCCTGTAATGCCAGCAACTTGGGAGGCTGAGGCAGGAGGATCAACAATTGGAGACCAACCTGGCAACTTAAGCAAGACCCTGTCTCAAAATAAAATACAAAGCCAGGCGTAGTGGTGGGCACTTGTAAGCCCAGTACTTGGGAGGCTGAGACAGGAGGATCACAGGTTTGAGGACAGCCTTAGCAGCAATGTAGTGAGACTCTCAGCAACCTAGCAAGGCTCTGTTTCAAAAACAAAAAATAAAAAGGGCTGGGGGTGTAGCTCAGGGGTAGGAGCCCCTGGATTCAATCTCTAGTACTACAAAAAAAGGGGTATATAGCTTGTAATAGAGACGTCCTGAGCTCAATTCCTACACACACACACACACACACACACACACACACACACACACACACAGAGCCTAACTTTCCTCCCCCTAAATCTAGAGCAGATTTTGTGAACTTTTAACAGAACGTGACAGAAGCGATGGAGTGTGCCTTCTGAGATTAGGTCACAAAAGACACCGTAGCTTCCCTCTTGCCCTCTGGGATCACTCACTCCGAGGGAAGCTGCTGCCGTGCTGGAGGACCCTCAAGCAGCCCCTGCTGAGCCTAGGCCTGGAGACCCACAGCCGTGTGTGAGCACCATCTGGGAGCAGCTCGTCCAGAACCAGGGCCGCCTCGGGGAGGACCGCCAAGGGGCCACCTTCACTGCAGTCCAATGAAAAACGAAGTTGCTGCTCAATTCCCGACCCACAGAAACTGTGAGATAATACATATTCATTGCACTAAGCCACTAAATTCAGGGTGATTTGTTACCCAGCACAATATGGCGAATACAGAGCGGGAGCCAAGATAGTTCCCATCTACCAACGGGCCATCTACCAAACAGACCACGGGCGCACAGGTGCTGTGGGTGATCAGAAGTGAGAGGGGGAATGTGTGGAGCGGCTCCTCTCGGTGCTTCAATGTTCTCAGTACAACAGGAAGCAAACAATGCAATTAGAAGATGGACAAAATCAGCCGGGCGTGGTGGCGCACCCTTGTAATCCCAGTACTTGAGAGGCTGAGACTGGAGGATCCAGGTTCTCGGCCAGCTGCAGCTACTTAGTGAGACCCTCTGCAACTTAGTGAGACCCTGTTTCAAAATAAAAATTACAAAATAGGACTGAGAGTGTAGCTCGGAGGTAGAATGCCCCTGGGCTCAACCCCCAGTACCAAAAAAAAAAAAAAAAAAAAAGAAGATGGACAAAATCACAGCACCTCCAGCCCATGCCGTAAGACCCTGGCAGCATACTTACCATGTCTCTTTTCTCCATCTCTAAAATGGGCGCCCTATTTGCTCCTCCTTCACAAAGTTGTTATAAGAATTAAATGTGTCAATAGAGGCAGATTAACTAGTGCCTGGAATGTAATTAAGTCCACATAGGTATTATTTATTATCAGTATCTTACAAAAAAAAAAAAAAGAAAGAAAGAAAGAAGAGGAAAAAAAGGAAGGAAAGAAAGAAAGAAGAAAAGAAGCAGCTCTACCAGTTACTGTCTATCCTACTGTTTCTCAAAGTGTGGCCCCAGGACAGCAGCCTCCTCATCACCTGGGGACTTGGGAAATATGCAGATTTTCAGCCCCCCAGCCACTGGAACACTGAGGGAGCCGGACAAGTCTTTTCTTATTATTTTATTCTATTTTTGCAGTACCAAGGATTGAACCCAGGGGTGCTCTGCCACTGAGCTACATCCCCAGCCCTTTTTATGTTGAGACGGGGTCTCGCTAAGTTGCCCAGGCTGGCCTCAAACCTGTGCTCCTCCTGCCTCAGCCTCCAGCGTCACTGGGATTACAGGCGTGCACCACCATGCCTGGCAGGCAATCCGTCTTTTCATGAGTTCTCTAGCTATAACTCTGACAGCTGCGCAGGTCCGAGAGCCACTGCTTTATCTCGCCTTCCTATTTACTTCCTCAATATTGCTATCACAGGTAGACGCTTCCTTGTGCATTTATCTACATGATTAATGGCTATCTTTCCTACCAGACAGAAGTGAGCATTCCACGAGATCTGCCCTATTCACTCCTCTCTCCCCAGCTGCAAGCTTAGCACCTGGTACAAAGCCAGCACCAAAGAAACCAGTAACGAGTAGACGAATGGAATGCCCTCGGACAATGTCATATATATTTATTACACGGCGGAACTTACGGCTGTTGACTCTAGGCTAGGCTTGCTCCTCTGACACAGTGAAAGCCAGTGACAACCTAATTCCCAGTCTTTACTCAACAGCCTCAGTCTTCTCCTAGAGCATGCTGCAAAACCCAAGTCCTCCGCACGCACGTGGGAAGGCTGACTTTCAAGTCGCGTTTGCAGGGCAAAGGCGCGGTGGCCGAGCGGGCCGGGAGGCCTCGACGCAGGTGGGCGCTGGCTCTTTGCTTTGTCCCATCGTGACCTCTTCATTATTTTTCTCCTCGCTGCTCTTTCCCCTGTTTTGGCATCAGGTCTCCCTTACTCTGTGTCTTTTAGCAGCTCTGTCTGGCCAAGAGTCCCTTTTGTCTTCAGTCGCCCACTTTCGTCTGGGCCTGGAGAGATCCCTGTACACCCTGGGTTTTGCCCTTTCCTGCGCCACTCGCCTCTCTTGGTTTTTCTCTTCCTTCTCTGTCTCCCTGTGAGCTTCTCTCCTTCTCTCCCTGCTTCGGCGTTAGTGGCTCTCGGGGGCCTGGAGCACATTCCTAGGACAACCGGCTCCTTCCCGGGGCAGAGTTTCTGTCTCAGCCTCTTTGTTGGCACATCCACCTGGGTGTCCCAAGGGAACCTCCCTCCGTGCGGCATGTTCAAGACTAAATGACTTATTTTCCCTTTCTCTCTTCCTTGTCATCCCGTCTGGACCTGGCCAGTGGCTTTCCCTTCCGCTATGCACGTGAGACATCGGGGTGATTCTTTGTTCTTCCTTTGACCTTCCTTCCTACCCTTGGCCAGTCTCCGCTCTTTGAAGTGCCACCCTTCTCCCTCCTCAGTCACCCCTGGCTCCCTCTCCAGTGCCCATCAGGGCTGCCCAGCCTGTTGCAAAGCGCCAGGCATCTCACTGGTACCCCTTTATTTTTTAATTTTTTGGTACTAGGGATTGAACTCAGGGGCATTCTACCTCCGAGCTACATCCCCAACCCTATTTTTTATTCTTTATTTTGAAACCGAGTCTCACTAAGTTGCGGAGTGCCTCACTAGGTAGCTGAGACTGGCCGCAAACCCGGATCCTCCGGTCTCAGCCTCCCGAATGCTGGGATTACAAACCTGCACCACCACACCCGGCACCAGTACCCCTTTAATCATCTAACTAATACCTGTGTTACTGGCCTTAGCACTCTATACACCTTCACACAAGTACACTATAATTAAATACTTTTTTGAAGTTCAAATGACGTGTCCGGAGCTTCGAATAGTTTTAAAGGTGCCATACTACAGAACATGATATGAATCCCTCAGCATGCTCCAGCGGGCCCCTTTATTACCAATCCAGACAGCTTCGTCTCTCTATCTTGTTTTAAAACCTGCCGTCACGGACTGGATTGTGCAGCATCCTCTCTTCTCTCTTTTCCACATGTTAAAACCCAACTTCTTCTTCTTTTTTTTTTTTTTTTTTTTTTTTGCGGTACTGGGGATTGAACTCAGGGGCATTCTACCTCTGAGCTACACCCCCAGCCCTATTTTTTATTCTTTATTTTGAAACCGAGTCTCACTAAGTTGCAGAGTGCCTCACTAGGTAGCTGAGGCTGGCCGCGAACCCGGATCCTCCGGTCTCAGCCTCCCGAATGCTGGGATTA
>PVLC010017124.1:0-34301 GCA_004027655.1 Graphiurus murinus
CCTATTTTTTATTCTTTTTTTTTTTTTTTTTTTTTTTTTCATTACTGGGGATTGAACTCGGGGCATTCTGCCTCTGAGCTACACCTACAGCAGCCCTATTTTTTATTCTTTATTTGGAAACAGGGTCTCACTAAGTTGTGGAGGGCCTCACCAAGTAGCTGAGGCTGGCCACGAACCTGCGATCCTCCTGTCTCAGCCTCCCAAGTACCGGAATTACAAGTGTGTGCCACCACACCTGGCTTACGCCCTACCTCTTACACATTCTTCTACTTCTCAATAGTACCAAACTGGGGACCAAGCCTTTAATATAACATTGGCCTTTGGGGGCATGAGGCTGAGACAGGAGGATCACAGGTTTGAGGCCAGCCTCAGTAACTTAGCAAGACCGTTTCAAAAATAAAAAATGAAAGAAAAAGAAAAAAGGCTGGGGGAGTAGCTCAGAGGTAGAATGACCCTGGGTTCAATCCCCACTACCGAAATAAATAAAATATAGCTTCCTACAAAAGATGAAAGGTGTTGAATACTCTGCATCTTTTACTACACTGGATTCCAGCTAGTGAATAAGTTTAGTACTTGTTGTTTTGGTTTGTTTTTGTTTTATATTCAAGTTGGCCTCAATTTTTTTTATTGCAAACTTTAGTGTTCTTTGTGGGTATTTGTACTATACTAAACTCTGTTGGTTCTCTGAGAAGTTTTGTTTAATGAGAACCTATTTTTCCTCATTAGATTGAACTCTGCATAGTATATTTTAGGTTTCAGCATGCATGTTTAGAAATGAAACCAGATGTATCCTTTTTCATTTACTTGGAAAGCAGTAATGCTGGGCAGAAAGCATAGGCTTCAATATTGAGCAGACCTGGTGTCACTGGCTGCCACTCTGGCTCTGTGTACCTGCTTTCCTTCATAACGTGGCAGTCATGGTCAGGGCAGTAGAGTCTCCAAAGGACTAGCCACGGGCTGAGTGCCTGGATGAAGGCTCAGTACGTTGGCTTGCTCTCTCCCCGTAAGAGACTGGCTTGATGGCCTGCAGGGTCCAGGCCTCTCCTCTTCTAAACAGTCTCCTTCACAGCACACTCTGGGCAACTGCATGTCATGTTCTTGCCTGTGTTTCCTGTCCTTAGAACTTTTTCAAATCTTAGTTTGGTTATGGGGTGTGTGTGTGTGTGTGTGTGTGTGTGTGTGTGTGTGTGTTACTGGGGATTGAACCCAGGGGCATTCTACCTTTGAGCTACACTCCCAGCCTGATTTTATATTTTATGTTGAAATAGGGTCTCACTAAGTTGCCAAAGCTGGTCTTTAACCTACCATAGTCCTGTTTCAGCCTCCCAAGAATTGGGATTACAAGTGTGCACCACCATGCCTGGCTGGTTATGGGATTTTGTTTCTTTTATTTTTCCATTGTAATAAAAGGAAAGATAAAGGAAATACAAAGGGCCTTACATGCTCTCACCACTCAGTGGTCACAGTGACTTCTTGGTACATGTTCTCTTTTTTTCTTGTGATTACAAAAGCATACCTACTAGAAATTAGTTGGCTGTTCTTCTCACCTTTATTTTTATTTTTTGGTACTGGGGATTGAACCCAGGTGTGTTCTACCTCTGAGCTACATCCCCAGCTGTACCTGTGATCCTCCTGTCTCCTGACTGAACCAAGGGCTTTGTGCATGCTAGGCAAGCACTCTCTCAGTGAGCCTTTTTGTTTTGAGATAGGGTTTCACTAAGTTGCCCAAGTGGCCTCAAACTTGTGATCCTCCTTCCTCAGCCTCTTGAATAGCTGGATTATAGACATATACCACTGCACCTAGCTAGTCCCACATGATTTATGAGAAGCAGCAGCTTTTGCCTCCTCTCTCAGACCCTTTCCTCAGGACTTGATTTGTGTTGTGTTTCCATATCACACATTCACAATGCCATTTCTCAGTTTACCCACTTTATATTTCTAGCTGATTTCCCATTAAAATAGATGTATTAGTTGTCTGCTGCTACAAAACAAAATACCCTATGCCAGGTGAGGTTGTGCATGCCTGTAACCTAGTACTTGGGAGGTTGAGATAAGAGGATCACAGGTTCGAGGACAACCTCAACAACTTAGTGAAACTCTTAGCAATCTAGCAAGACCCTAATTTCAAAACAAGAAAAAATGAAAATAAAAAGGGCTGAGGGAGTAGCTCGGAGGTAGACTGCTCCTGGATTCAATCCTCAGCAAACCCCCCCCCACACACACACACACACTCTACCCTAAACATAGCAGCTTAAAATAACTAGTATTTGTCATCTTTGTGGGTCAAGAATCCAGGTGTGGCTTAGCTGAGTCTTCTGGCTCAGGATTTCTCACAAGATGGAAATCAGGATGTTGGCTAGGTTTATGATCGCATCTGAAAACTTGACAGAGAGGAACTGCTTCCAAGGTTACTCTTGTTGTTATCAAGATTCAGTTCCTTGCAATCTGTGGCCAGGGACTGCCACATGGGCCTCTCCACAAGACAGTTTACAACATGGCACTGAGTAAACAAGAAAGGTAGCCAAGATGGAAGTCCATGTTTCTTCATGACTTACTCATAGAAGTGACATCCTTTGCTTTTTGTTTTTTTTCTGTTAGAAGCGAGTCACTTGGCCCAGCTCACACTTTGGGCAGAGGACTATACAAGGGTGTGGATATCTATTCTGTGGGCTGTTCAGTTTTTCTGGAAAGGATTTGTTCTACTCCTCCCAGGAAAAGCCATTGCCTCCTGCAGCCTTCTGAGTAGCTTCCTCTGCTTCCCTAACCCAGTAATTGGCCCCGTCTCATTGCTGCAGTCTAGAAATGTTTCATAATCTGTCTGCCACTCTCTTGCCTTCCTTGCTTTCTGTCATTTGGACTTAACTTGTTTTTATATAATTTTTAAGGTTGTTTTTATAATTGTTTAAGGTTCATTCTTAAGAGTTGGATATGATCAAACACAGTTCTACCTGGAGGCTAAATTATCTGTTGCTGTAGCTATTCTTCATACTAATTCATGGTTTCATAGAGGGAAGGCTGGCCTAGCTGTGTCCTTAGAAGCCTGTCCTGAGCACCGTGAACATTTGGTGCTTGAAACACTTTAGCTGTACTTGCTCTGGGGCAGACCATTCACTTCTAGGTTGTCCCCTGGAGCATCCATCCTGATGGTCTGGGTGTTGTTGCAGGTGGCCCGTGGTACCCTTAGTGACGGCGCCCTTGATGCCGTGGAGATGCAGAAGGACCTCTTGGGAGCCAGTGGGCTCTTGCTGCTGCTTTCCCCCAAAGTGAAGAGTGAGGATGTGGCAGAGGAAGATGTGTACTGGCTGTCGGCCTTGCTGCAGCTTAAGCAGCTCCTGCAGGCCAAGCCCTTCCAACCTGCGCTTCCACTGGTGGTTCTTGTGCCCAGCTCCGGAGGGGATGCTGTCCAGAAGGACGTGGAGGATGGTCGGTGAAGGAAGTCTCATTTATGAACCAGCATTGTTTAGTAGACGGGTGGAGCCCTGGGGCTGAGGAGGTGGTATTGGGAACCACTGAGATCGGAGCCCTGCTGTGCCTGTCTGCTGTCCCGTAGGGTGGGATCAGCACTGTGAGGTGTCAGGTGTGCAAGTGAGTGCAGATACACATATGACCTTCATCTGTTTATCTTAAAGGTCTGATGCTACAAGACTTGATTTCAGCTAAGCTGATTTCAGATTATATTGTTATTGAGATCCCTGATTCTATTAATGATTTACAAGGCACCATGAAGGTAAGTAAGGCTTCACCATATTTAAAGTTCCATCAAGATATTTTGGTTTTCCCTTTCTGATATATCTTGAATTTTCTGTATATTAGTGCTTATAATTTTATGTTTTATATAGATAACTTCCTTAAGATATAAGCAGAAATCAAAAGATAAAAATTTGCCCACAGTCTTGTTATCTGCAATAAATTTAATTATTCATGTAAGTTTTTTAGCCCCTACCCCCCAATCCCTATACTAGGGATTGAAGCCATAGCTCTTTATATTTTTTATTTTGAGACATGGTCTCACTTAGTTGCTGAGGCTGGTCTCCAATTTGTGACCTTCCTGCTTCAGCTTCTCAAGTAGCTATTAAGTTTGTTTTTATGGTTTTGAAATATGACCAAGTTTTTTTTTTTGTGGTACTGGGGATTGAACCCAGGGCCTTATACATGGTAGACAAGCACTCTACATCCCCAGCCACCAAGTATGTTTTATATTGGAATGTCAGGTGTATAAATTATTTTTCTAGGGTAGTTGTCCTTGCAATATGTGAAGATACAATATTATCTGAGATTTTCTTACAAAGGAAATCTGTGTGTGAGCTGATAATTATATTGGAGAAAGAGGTGCCAGGGATTAAAATAAAAGTAATTATAAGAAGAAAAGTAACTGTAGGTGTGAAGGTATCTTGGCACATGACGAAGCCATTATTTCTAAGAACAAGAAGATGGGGCTTCCGTTTCTGGGTGATGAAGAGGATATGCAGGGAGGGTTTCCTAAAGCCCTGGCCCTTCTAGGGGGTCCTGTTGGTTGTTATCTCCAGGGTCCTAGAAAGCCAAACTCAACTACAGAGTAAGCTTGTGTGCTCCTTCCTACTGTGGTTGAAGCCTGGTCCTCTGGTGGAACCTGCCTCAGGCAGTCATGGGAAGAGCACCAAGCCTCTTCAGAAAACTGCTTTTGAATGTCAGTGTGAATCATTTTTTTTTTTCCTTCTTTTTTTTTTCGGTACTGGGGATGGAACCCAGGGGCATTCTACCTCCGAGCTACACCCCCAACCCTATTTTTTATTCTTTATTTTGAAACCGGGTCTCACTAAGTTGCGGAGGGCCTCACTAAGCAGCTGAGGCTGGCCGAGAACTCGGATCCTCCAGTCTCAGCCTCCCGAATGCTGGGATTACAAGCGTGTGCCACCTCGCCCGGCTCAGTGTGAATCATGTAACCAAGCTTTTCCTGCTCTCTGCTTCTCAGGTGTCACAGGCAGTGCAGTGGCTGGTCTCCCGCTGCCCCCATGCCCTGGACCTTTGCTGCCAGACCCTTATTCAGTACATCGAGGATGGGGTTGGCCGTGAGTTTAGCGGCCGGTTTTTCCATGACAGGAGAGAGAGGCGTCTGGGAGGTCTGGCCTCACAGGAGCCTAGTGCCA
Source organism: Graphiurus murinus (assembly GCA_004027655.1). Taxonomy (NCBI): domain Eukaryota; kingdom Metazoa; phylum Chordata; class Mammalia; order Rodentia; family Gliridae; genus Graphiurus; species Graphiurus murinus. Next base: position 5,127 of record PVLC010017124.1, read on the forward strand.
TCATTGAGCTCTTCAACAGTGTGTTGCAGTTCCTGGCCTCTGTGGTGTCCTCCAAGCAGCTGTGTGACCTGTCCTGGCCTGTCACGGAGTTTGCTGAGGCAGGGGGCAGCCAGCTGCTTCCTCACCTGCACTGGAACTCCCCGGAGCACCTGGCCTGGCTGAAGCAGGCCGTGCTTGGGTTCCAGCTTCCCCAGATGGACCTTCCACCTCCAGGGGGTATGTGCTGAGGGAGGGATGAAGGCTGGTCATAGCTGATCCTCCCATTTCCTTCTCAGTGTAGTGACAGTCTGGCTGGTAGCAGGCTCCAGTGTAAGGTGTACCGTCCACCTCATCTGTGTGCCTGCCTATACCTGCCTTTGGGCTCATGGGTAGAGCCAGGTCTATCCTACCTGACCCATGAGTCCCAGGTATCATAACAGTCAGGCTAGGGCAAAGATTAGGGAGCCCACATGGCCCTGTCCCTGATCTGCAACTCTGCTGAGGCCCTGGCACTCAGTGCTGGTTTATGCCAGGGTTCCTTTGAAGCCTGGCAGTGCCCATTGTGCCTCATTGAGGCCTTTGGGATGTTGTAATAGAGACTCCACAGCCCCCTGGGCTGGTTCAAGCAGCACAGGCTGTTCCTTCCCGTGGGAACACTGTTGGGAAGAAGTACAGAGTTCATGACCTCAGCATGCATATTCCTTTGGGCTCTCAGGCACCATACTTCATGAAGTATGGTTTCCAGTAGGTCTCACCAGTGCTTATTATTGAAGGAACCTGAGGGAGGGGAAGCAAACCACTGTGCCATCAGCTAGGTGGTATTCCTAAAGAGAAGCCAAGACCACCTACACCAGGCTCTCCTGGCTGTTTGTTAAATAAAACTCCTGGGTAATGTTAGAGCTTCTGGGGTGGGCCGTGGTGTGGGCACTGTCCAGGGTGGCTGTTTGTAGCCCTTACCTGGGCCTTGGGAGTGAGCTGCGGTGTACATATCTGAAAGCAGACTTCTTAACTTGCTCTCTCCTAAGAAAATATAGAGCATTACGAGCATTTTCATGTATACTTTCACCTGTACTTCAGTGAGACCTATAACTAAAGAAATGCTTTCTTCTCTCCAGCACCCTGGCTCCCCGTATGCTCCATGGTTGCCCAGTACGCATCCCAGATCCCCAGTTCACACCAGACACAGCCTGTCCTCCAGTCCCAGGTGGAGAACCTGCTCCGCAGAACATACCGCAGATGGAAGAGCAAGAGCCTCTCCCCAGCCCAGGGGAATGGACCCTCGGTCAGGGAGATCCCTTGGGATGACGTCATTGCCTTGTGCATCAACCACAAGCTGCGGGACTGGACACCCCCCAGGCTGCCTGTCAAGTCAGGTAGTTGGTGCTGTAGGGCTAGATCCTTATGAGACTTTCCTGGTCTTTTAGCAAAGGTGTTTACATGATGTTATTTTCCCTTGGGCCCCATCCTCCCTTTTGTTAGGACTTCCCTCTAAGGCCAATGACTTCAAACATTAGGAAGAACTATGGAGGTTCTGAAACAGGCCTCCTAGGCTGGCTCTAATTAGAGGATATTTTATGGCGTTAAGAGTTATTCCTGGCCCTGTCACGGTCTGACATGAGCATGTGTGGACCTCATGACTCATGGACACTCATAGTGCATTTACCAAAGCATGGAAGTAGCGTTGGTCAGAGGCTGTCCAAATGCCAGATGGCTACCTGTTGTACTTTTGATGTCTTAAATCTGTTTTTGTAATTGTCTTCTCAGATGCACTGAGTGAAGATGGTCAGATATGTGTATATTTTTTTAAAAAACATTTGAAAAACTACGATGTTCCTTTGTCGTGGGAACAAGCCAGAATGCAGACACAGAAGGAGCTACAGCTGAGTCAGGGACGGTGAGGTTCATGCTCAATGTGTTTTTGTCACTGTCTTAACCTACATTGTTCTCTTTCAAAAGTACACTGAAAATTAACATCTGGTACACTGAATCCAGCCCACTGTAGACCAATTCTGACAAACCCTTAAGGCACAGATCATTCCACTTTGTTGAAACTGTTCTAAAACAAAGTTACAAGCCGGGCCTGGTGGCTCACGCTTGTAATCCCAGCATTCGGGAGGCTGAGACCGGAGGATCCGGGTTCGCGGCCAGCCTCAGCTACCTAGTGAGGCACTCCGCAACTTAGTGAGACTCGGTTTCAAAATAAAGAATAAAAAATAGGGCTGGGGGTATAGCTCGGAGGTAGAATGCCCCTGAGTTCAACCCCCAGAACTGCAAAAAAAAAAAAAAAGTTACAGGCATCTCACTTCCTCAGATGAATTTGACCCTGAAGTCATACCCAGCTGGGAGACAATAGGATTTTTCCCCTGGTGTTGACAGATTGGTTGCAAAATTCACTAAGATAAAATGTAGCAATTGCTGAGAAAATTCCAAATAAGAAGGAAGGTCTTCTTATCTAGATATCATAACAAACAATAAAGCTACAGTCCTTAAAAGCATGTGCTGATGCTGGAGTAGATGAATGGACCAGAATGGGAAAGCCCAGAAATCGAACTGGATGTGACGAGTGTTGGGCCAAATCAGTGGAATTAGTTGGGAAAGGACAGGCATTGACATCTGTTTAGGATGTCACCATTTGCAAACTTTCTTTCAGATGGATCCAAGAACTAAATGTAGAGAGTAAGAACACTGGAAGTATTAGGGAAAATAGAGAATCTGTTTATAACCCTGGGATGGGAAGCAATAATCAGAGTAGAGAAACTGAGAATCCAGCCGCCTCATCAGACTAGAAGCTTCCAGGAGCAACAGTGTCTCTTGATGCTGCTGTGCAGGAGGGTCATCCTGCGGTTTGGGGACTGCCTTCTGTGTGCCACATCCTGACTTGAGCATGAACCAACCCAGAAGAGTATGGGTCTGAGCTTGCATGTGTTCAGGGTGAGTGCATGTGTGTGGCCACATGCTCCACACAATGCTGTAGGGATCCTCTCTCCTTTCCTGACCGTAAGCATTTTAAAATGTGTACTTACAGTTTGGGAATGAAGTTTTTTCATCCTTCTGCAAGCAAGTTTTCTACTCCGTTGCTTCACGTACACCATAAAGGGAAGAGGAATGCAGAGTGTGATCGAGAAGGGCAGAGTCTCAGTGCAGAGCATCTGACGCAAGGAGCTTCTACTCAGGAGCTCTTGGCGCAGTGTCTCTCCAGCAGCCTCCTGCTGGAGAAGGAGGAGAACAAGAGGTAAAGACTGTCCCTTTCCAATTCATGTGTGTTGCTCAGTCCACTTCACACAGGGAGAGGGAGACTGGCTATTGCCCAGTTGAATCAGGACAGCCAAGGCAAAAAAGAGCAGAAGGGTTATAGCCAGGCGATTTTGTTTGAAAAAGAAGGGAAGTCGAGCACTTGTAAACCCTCAGAAGCCAGGCGTGCCCTAGGTGGTTTGTTTCTACGTTAGCACCAAGTGTTCTCACAGGAAATACGTGTGGCTGAGTCTACTCAGAAGATGGTGAGTGCTGAATGGTGGCTGGCTGCGTGCCTTGGCACACTCGCCTCACACGGGAGGGGTGGAAGTTGGTGCTGGCCTTCTTCTGCGTCATTCATTTCCTTCTTGTGTACACCTGTCCTCACTCGGCCTCCCTCGGCCCTGTTATGGTTTTACTGAAAAAGAGAACCAGAGGTGGCCTCCTGCTTCCACTGTCCTGCCCAGCCACACTCAGCAGCCTCCCTGTGCCCATCCCATCTTTCCTACCCCTGCCCACTGCTGGGCAGGAACCATCCAGCTGGTAGCCAAGGTCAGTCCTCTTGGGCTGGGATCTCAGCCAGGCACTCAGCCAGGGTGTGTGTGTGTGTGTGTGTGTGTGTGTGTGTGTGTCTGTCTGTCTGTCTCCCCGGCTCCACTCCCCCTCCCTGCTAGATTGTGTCCATCAGTGTACAGATATGAAAGACATGCTGGCATTGCTCCCTCTCTTGACCCCTTTCCCTCTCTGGTTACCATGTCAAGTTTTCTGCTTCCTTAATAGGAAACTCCTCAAAAACACTGATTCTCGCCTCCATTCCTCTTTGCTGTCTCCTGCAGCCTGCACATGACTGAATGTGACTCTGGACCCCCATCCCTGGTAGCTGTCAACACTTTGCCCCTAGAATGCCCTTAGTCCCCTCCCAGGACCTGCCCACTGGTTATTCCTCAGCCCCCAGCTGCCTCCCAGGCTCACTCTGGATCTCGCTTCTGCATTATCTGTATCTATTCTTCTGTGACTTTAGCCAGTTTCATGGATTTTTAAATTACATCAATAGTCTGACAAACCCAAATTTCTCTCAAACTCATTCCTCTGAACTCCTGACTTGAACATCCATCCTTTTTTGTGTATATGTGGTACTAAGAATTGAACCCAGGGGCATTCTACCTCTGAGCTACACCTCCAGTCTTGCTAAGCTGCTGAGGCTGGTCTCAAACCTACAATCCTGTCTCAGCATCTTGAGACAGTACTGGGATTACGGGCGTGTACCACCATATGCACTGTCCTACTGCTTCTTGAAGTCTTGTTTTACACTGGATATCTGATAGCCATTGCAAAGTTAACATATCCCATGTCCAATTCTCAGTTTCTCCCCAACCAGCCCCTCCTTTGATGGCCACCATCCTTCCAACCACCCAGGTCAGATGCCTCAGAATCATCCCTTCTCATCCTGCCTAACCCCAGAGCCTACTGGCTGTACTGATGATAAACCCAGAATTGGACCATTTGTTAGAACTTCTGTGGCTACCTCATGGCCTGAGCCATCGTCACTGTCTCAGCCTCCCACCACCGAAAGGCTCGTCATTCTTTTACTCGCAGCCTTTCGGTGGTGTCCTCTTTCACCTGGAATCAAAGGCAAACTCCTTACCAGGGTGGCCCAGACCCTGTGCAGTCTGTTCCCTCATTTCTTCTCTGAGTTTGCTTTCTTCTTGCCTGAGTCTCTCCAGCCACTCTGCCTTCCCTAGAGCTGACCTTGTGCATACTCCAGGTCTCTGCTCAAATGTCTGCTTCTTTGTTCTGCCCTCTTTGCTTGATTCTTCCCTACCCCTATCCCAGCCGCTGTTTCCATAGTCAGCTTTGTCTTTCTCATCTTCAGATCTTCAAACTGTTTTCCATGTTCCATGTCTGTCTCACTAAAGTGTAAGAGGCTTGGGGTGGAGCCCTTGTCTCTTTCGATGTTGTATCCCTGGTTGGAGAAATTAAGTTTTCATTTTTTTCTTACTTTTTTTTTTTGTGGTACTGCGGATTGAGCCCAGGGGCATTCTGCCTCTGAGCTACACTCCCACCCCTGTTTTTTATTCCTCTTTATTTTGTTTATTTATTTATTTTTGCGGTAGTGGGAATTGAACTCAGGGGCATTCTACCTCTGAGCTACACCCCCAGCCCTATTTTTTATTCTTTATTTTGAAACCGAGTCTCACTAAGTTGCGGAGTGCCTCACTAGGTAGCAACCGGATCCTCCGGTCTCAGCCTCCCGAATGCTGGGATTACAAGCGTGCGCCACCACGCCCGGCTCCTCTTTATTTTGAAATAGGGTCTCACTAAGTTGCAGAGAGCCTCACTAAACAGGTGAGGCTGGCCGCAAACCTCAGATCCTCCTGTCTCAGCCTCCCAAGTACTGGGACTACCTAAGTCTATATTTCAAGTGGTTTTGGATAAGATTGCTTTCTTTTTTTGGTGCTCAGGATCAAATTCAGGGGCCTTCTGCATGGTTGGTAGCTTTGCATTCTACCATTGAACTATACCTCCAATCCATGTGTGTGTGTGTGTGTTATACATACATATACTTCCAACCCATATATTAGTTGTTTTGAGATGGAGCCTCTCTCTACTGCTCAGGTTGACTTCAAATTCCTGAGAGAAGCAATCCTCCCACCTCAGTTTCCCAAGTAGCTGGGACTACAGGTGCCTACTACTGCACCCAGCTTCAGATTGTTTTACCTGAAAAGACCAGTGTCTGGAGATAAGACTGCTTTGAAATGTGTCAGGTGGCTGTGGGATATTATTTTGAGTTAATTTTAAACTATAAGTAGTAATCCATATATTTGGATAATCCTTCAAGAAATAAGAATTAAGGAGGCACAAAATTAAAATAGCTGGGTGTGGTGGCACATGCCTGTAATCCCAGTATTTGGGAGGCTGAGACAGGAGGATGGCAGGTCCAAGTCTCTCAGCAACCTAGAGAGACCCTGTTTTAAAATAAAGAATAAAAAATAGGGCTGGGGTTATAGCTCAGAGGTAGAATGCCCTTGAGTTCAAGCCCCAGTACCACAAAAAATAAAAAGGGTTGGGGTATAGCTCAGAGGTAGAATGCCCCTGGGTTCAATCTCTAGTACAACGCACACAACACACACACACACACATACACACACACACACACACACACACACACACACACACTCACAAGCACATCAAATAAAGATAAGCCAAATGAGATAATTTTCTTTCTCTTTTTTTTTTTTTTGCAGTACTGGGGATTGAACTCAGGGGCAGTCTACCTCCGAGCTATACCCCCAGCCCTATTTTTTATTCTTTATTTTGAAACAGGGTCTCACTAAGTTGCGGAGGGCCTCACTAGGTAGCTGAGGCTGGCCGCGAATCCGGATCCTCCAGTCTCAGCCTCCCAAATGCTGGGATTATAAGCATGCACCACCATGCCCAGCTCAAATGAGATAATTTTAAGTAATACATAAAAGCAGTTATTTTTGGATTAATGCCACCTTTCTCATTAAATTTAAATTGGATTTATTAGTTAAAAGTTTTTTTTTTCCCCTGCTGGGTGTGGTGGCACACGCTTGTACTAGGGGGGCTGAGACAGGACAATCACAGGTTAGCAGCCATAGCCAGCCTCGGCTACCTAGTGAGGCTTTCTGCAACTTAGTGAAACCCTGTTTCAAAATGAAGAATAAAAAATAGGGCTGGAGGTGTACCCCAGTACAGCAAAAAAAAAAAAAAAAGTGTGTGTGTGTGGGGGGGTGTACTGGGGATTGAACCCATAAGCATTCTACCTCTGAGCTACATCCTCAGCCCTATTTTATTTTATTTACTTTATTTCAAGGTCTAAATTGTGGATACCATCACTGAGTTGCTGAGGCTGGCTGTGAACCTGCGATCCTCCTATCTCAGCCTTCCAAGTACTGGTATTACAAGCATGTATATTCAGCTATATTAAATTTTTTGAAAGTAACATTTCTGCTTTTAAGTTAGTTGATAACTGAGTTCTATCCTTAGTAAAAAGCAAAGACTTTAAGAAATGTCAAGCAAGCCGGGCATGGTGGCGCACGCTTGTAATCTCAGCATTTGGGAGGCTGAGACCGGAGGATCCAGGTTAGTGGCCAGCCTCAGCTACCTAGTGAGGCCCTCCACAACATAGTGAGACCCTGTTTCAAAATAAAGAATAAAAAATAGGGCTGGGGGTATAGCTTGGAGGTTGAATGCTCCTGAGTTCAATCCCCAGTACTGAAAAAAAAAAAAAAATGTCAAGCATATTTATAGAAGGAAAATGATTAATTTTTTTGTTCAAGTGTTTTAGAATTTGTGATCACATATTGTTTTAGGTTTGAAGATCAACTCCAGCAGTGGTTGTCTCAAGACTCGAAAGCATTCACAGATTCAACTTCTCTTCCCCTCTACCTTCCTCAGTCACTAGTATCTTTTCCTCTGACTATCAAACCCGTGGTGAAAACATCTACAAGGACTAGCCCACAGGTGAGAAGAGTGTGATTGGCAAATGCTAGAAAAAGATGGTGGTGCTGAGAAACAAAGTAGTTCTCAATTCATCATGTGATGTCATGAGAACCAATAAATTACTAGCTTAGATCTTTTCTTAAACTTCCTATGTCAGTATTATAGAGTCTCAACCAGTTCAGAATTTCTGCTTGTGAAATAAATGAAAAATGGAACTGTTACATGACTAAGAGCTGAATAAAACCTGTAACATCGTGCTGACATAGTAAAGGCTTTGATGAGAATAAAAAGATGACAATAGCAAATTTGGGTCACATGCTGTCTGAACCTTGGCATCACTCAGACTTCCCCTGAGGAAAATGATTAAAAGAGAATGGCAAGCTCAGAAGTTAAGAGTCTTATCCCAAAGTGTTCAGCTAGCTGGTTAGGGGCAGAGTCACTTTTCAAAGCTAGATCCTACAGGCTCCAAAGCCCAGGGTCATTCTGCCTCACAATCCTTCCTTTAATGGTTTAAGAAACAGAAACAGTGGTTTAGCTACGGATATGTGCTGCTTGACAGTTCATATGTGGTCCTGGAGTGGCTTTAGGAAGCCCCTCAGTGGGGGAGGAAAACAAATTGTTTCCATTTATTAGTTTGGTAAGTACCTTAAAATTTTTTATATCCTTTAACTTATTGAGTCTTACCTAAAGAAACTTCCAGATCCTCACCAAAAAAAAAAAAAAATGTTCACTGGAAAAGTAGCGTTGATTATCCTGCATAAAAGTGGAAATAAATGGAATGTCCAAAGATTGGAGTCTAGTTAAGCAATTACAGTACATTCATATAAACATATTGTTACAGCTCCTGATAGTATTTTATAAAAATGAACGATACTGAAAATTGTTCATGCAGAATACAAAGAAATAGTCCACATGCAGATGATACTATGTTTATGGAAGGATGTATGACTGATGCCAGAAGAGGTTCTGTTGTGCCTAACAGGCCCTAGATGAAGTTAACGTGAGCCAGATTTAATATCTTCACAGCAAAGAGGACTTAGTTTATTGATATCACAAAACTGTTTTTGGTTTCTTTTTATTCAAATAGAATACAAGGACAGGAGAGCAACTGCAGCTGTCAGAAGCAGCAGGTACTTCTGTGACCGAACGGTTGAAGTACCTGGAAAGGCTGATCCAGAGTTCAAGGGAAGAGGAAGTTGCTTCTGAACTCCATCTTTCTGCACTGCTGGACATGGTGGATATTTGAACAGCCTAACCTGAGGGGAGGACTTGTCTCCAGAAGAATTCTGCATTTACTCAAATTATGTTATTCTCAGATACCTGATGCATTGTTGGAAAAGTAATAATCATGCAAATAAACCATTTTAAGATCCTTCCCAGTTTTCAAAATGGAAGGTTATTTCCCCTGTGTAATGTCTTCAATATTCTTACCTGTTTTATGATCTTGGAGTCCACCAGCATATGCTCTCAGCATATGTGTCTGCAGCTTCCATTACTATGTGAAACAAGTGATTAGTTCAGCAAAGTTGCAGTCCCTGATATGCCAGACATTAGCAATCCAAGGATGAATAATGTGTAGCACCACTCACTTTGGGAGAGCCAACAGATACATGTATATATACACAGGTCTCTGACAATGTACATGGACACATATTCCTGTAAAGGAAGCAGGAAGGATGGAGAGTATGCCTGATAGGACACGAAGACACTCTAGAGCCACCAATGAGGTTGTGTGTGGCCAAGTGAGAGGAACAGGCCAGCAGGGTCAGACCATATTGAGTGCTATGGTAACCAGTAGTTGGAGGACATTAGGCAGAGCTGGTCACTCTTTTTTCTAAAAAATGGTATGTAGAGGTCAGTAAGGGGTAGGAATCTTGAGAAGGGGGTGTTGCAGCCTTTCAGGTCAAAAAGGAAGGTGTAAACTTGAGTTTGATAGTAGTTGGTATGGAACAAGAAGATGAATTTGAGCCATGTACAGAGAGAGCCATTAATAGACTCGGTGATGTTGAGTTAAACTGGCACTCAGCATATCTCAACTATAATCCTGTACCCTTCAGATTCTCCAATGTCTTCTGGTTCTCTTCAAACCTCCAATGTGATGACCTTGCTTCTTATTTTACTGAGAAAACAAAAGCACTAAGAAGGGAGCTTCCTCATCCTACTATCACCAAATCTACCAGTCAATCCCTGTTTTCCCCAAATATTATTTTTTTAGAGATTTCTTCAAGTAATGTCTGTTCAGTCTATGAGTCTATGCTTAACTAGAACTTGTGTGTGTGTGTGTGGGGGGGTACTGGGGATGGAACCCAGGGGCATTCTACCTCTGAGTGAGCTACACACCCAGCCCATTTTTTTATTCTTTATTTTGAAACAGGGTCTCACTAAGTTGCAGAGGGTCTCACTGAGGTAGCTGAGAACCTGCAATCTTCCTGTCTCGTCCTCCCAAGTACTGGGATTACAAGCCTGGGCTACCATGCCTGGCTATTCTTTTATTTTTGAAATGGTCTCACTAAATTGCAGAGGGCCTCACTAAGTAGCTGAGGCTGGCTGGCCGCAAACCTGCGATCCTCCAATCTTAGTCTCCCAAGTACTGGGATTACAAGCATGTGCCACCACACCCAGTTAGAATTTTCTTTGTAAATTCTGCCATTAGTCTTTTCTTCCCATGTTTCCTGAGATAACTTGTCAGTCACCAATACATTGTTTTGCAATCATCAATTTTTAGTCCTTATTTTATAATTTAGCTTACCTCCTATCTGGCCAGTGTTCCTCCTCTAGACTGGAAAAGGTTGGTGCCCCAACACCTCATCCTGGAACTTCTCTTTGCTCATTTCCTAGTTCATCTTGTCCAATCTCATTATTTCAAATACCGCTTGAAAACAGATGACTCCCAAAGTCCTTTCCCAAACTTTGTTCTCTCCTAAATGCCAGCCCACTCAATGTTTCCACTCGAATAAACATGTCATGACACGTCCCCAGTTGAAATTTCCAACCAGACCATTCCTATTTTAATAAATGACACCACTGTATACCCACTTGTCCAGGCCCAAAACCTTGGAGCCTCTGTATTTAACAAGTATTTAAAAAAGAATATATAACAAGCTGGACTTGGTAAGATGCAAGCAGAGAGAAACATTTTTTTCTCATGACTGACTGTCCCTGGAAATTTATCTGTGTGAATTCTCAGATTTTACTTTTTTCTTACTTAGATGTTAAAAAAAAGTATTATTTTACTCAAAGTTTCAACTCAAGCAGTATGCAGTGTCATACACCTATAATCTCTACTTGGGAGGCAGAGATGGGAAGTTTGCAGGTTGGAGACCAACCTCATTAACTTAGCAAGACCTTGTTTCAAAATAAGAAATATAAAAAGAGCTAGAGTTATAGCTCAGAGGTAGAATGCCCCTGGGGTTAATTCTCATTCCAAAAAAAAATTTTTTAGTCCAGTGAAATATCAACTCCAAGTCTTCTCCAGTTGAAACCACTTCCCTCATTTAGCTCTGCCAGAATTAAGGTCTAGGATTCTATAGTTCAGAGACCTTTATTCCCACACCACATTGCTACATTTTTCTGGAGAAAACCTTCTAACCTTTCCCCCTAATAAAGTGGAGTAACTCATTTGATGGGTGAATTTAGGAGAACAGACAGGGTCAAGTGTGCTTGGGCTTTTCTGGGAGTTTGGGTTTTTCTGGAGTTTTCTCATTGGCATCTGGCTGTATGATGTCTGATGGGGCAGCTAGATGGCCCAGACACTACAGGTGTCCAGCTGGGCCCGAGGCTGGGAGATATGCTAACCTCATTTGGGGTGAAGCACTAGTTAGCCCTTTGTTTGCCTCTAAACGTTGTCGGTTAAGCTTCTGATCTGTGACCAGGCTGATAATTCCATATCCACTGCGGCGTTTTCACTGGCTTCTGAACTGGCACAGGAAGACCGCCCCAGATCCCGATATTCCATCAGGGGTACGGCGAGTGGATGTGTTTTCTTTGGCCCGCATGCCCGCTTTTCCATTTTCCCTTCTGGTTCTCGGCCCTTCAGCGTCAGCAAGGGGGTAGGACTCGAGGGCCAGGTGCGGAAAGCTGTCGTGCTGGGGCACTCGTACCTGGAAGACGGGACTTCTGGGCGCAGATGCAGACGTGTCGCCGCCGCGGGTCCCCGGGGCTCTGTCTTCGGGCCTCCGGCCCTCGAGGTCGCCTCGGCCCCTGGTCCCTGCGGGCGCGCTGTCACCTCTGCGCCCCACCTCGGGCGCGACCACCGCGCTTCCGCTCAGTCCTCCCGGCCCCGGGATCCCAGTCCCGCCCGCGCGCCCGCAGTCCCCTCAGCAAGGCGACGGGCGGCCTGCTCGGCTCCCGCGATCACCTCAGGCTCACGGCCTCCTCGCCGCTCCTGAGGCTGAGCTCGCCGGGCTCCGGCATCCCTTCGCGGGCGCTGACCCGGCCCCTGAGGCGCCAGGAGGGCCACCGCGTCCACCCGCCGGCCCCGCTCCGCGTCTCAGCCTCCCTCCCACGTCCGCAGCCCCGCCCCCGGCCCTGCCCAGTATAGCCCCGCCCCTCCCACAGGCACCGCCCTGCAGGCTCCGCCCCAACCCCACCCTCCCATCAGGCCCCGCCCCAGACCAGTAGGCCCCGCCCCTCAGGCTCCCACCTTCGCCGCGTGCTTGGTCGCGCGCTTCGCTACTGGGCCGCTCGGAGGCCCGCGCCCACCTTGCGGCATTCTGATTGGCTGCGCGGCATCGGCCCACCTGATTGTGTCTGTCGGCCGAGGCGCGCGCCTGCGCAGTGCGCGGACTGAGTGGGCGGGGCCGACGATTTACGCTGTCTGGTCGCGGTCGCAGTCGCAGCCGCGGGCGGAAAGCGGGGAGCTGTCATGACGGAGGGCACGTGAGTTCCCCGGTCCCGATCCTGGCGGGTGCAGAGAACAAGAATCGGGAGGGCGCTTGGGCCAGCCGTGCGAGGAAGGCGCAGGCGGCGGCGGGTTGGGGTACGGCTCACCCTCTCTGGTCTGCCTAGGTGTTTGCGTCGCCGAGGGGGACCCTACAAAACAGAGCCGGCCACCGATCTCAGCCGCTGGCGACTCCGCAATGAGTTGGGGCGGCAGAGGTGGACATTCTTCGGTGGGGAAGATGACCCTGGCAGGGAGCAGACCAGCCTGGAGGCCCACTCCTTGGGGCTGGACACCGTAAGTGGCTCACCCCACCGCCTAACCTCCATGTCTAGACGTGACCAGAGACCTGCCACCAGCCACTGCCAGCCTCCTCCTTTGAGGGGCCACTGTTCCTTGAGTATTATGGGCTTCATGAGAAAGGCAGAAGTCTCAGGTCCAAGTGAGCATCGGTGTCTGCCTCACACTCTGAGTACTACATTTATGTAAGACTTCTTGGAGAAGTGAAGAAATTTGCAGATTCCAGATCAGAAAGTAAAACCATAAGAATGTGAAACTGTCCTTTTACTTTGCTGAGATATTAAACCGTCACCAAAGACTTTCAGACTTGATTGAAACAGCTGAAACTTTTAAAGTGACTTACATTTAGCTGGGCTTGGTGGTGCACATCTGTAATCCCAGTACTTGGGAGGCTGAGACAGTAGTATCACAGGTTGGAGGCCAAGCACACCGTTACTTATTGAGACCCTGTTTCAAAATAAAAAGAAAACATGACTGGGGTGTAGCTCAGAGGTAGAATGCCCCTGGGTTAACCCCTAGTACCAGAAAAATAAGTAAATTCAATAATAAGGTAATTTAGATTTACTATTTTGGTTTGGACTGTGGGTGAAAAGGGCTCCTCTGGCCAGGCAGGAGGCCTGTCAACTCATCTCTCTTCTCCCTTTGCAGAGGAGTTACTTTAAGGACTTGCCTAAAGCTCACACAGCCCACGAGGGTGCTTTGAATGGAGTCACATTTTATGTGAGACTGCAGGCTGAGGATGGACACTGGGCAGGCGATTATGGTGGTCCACTCTTCCTCCTGCCAGGTAGGAGCATGCTATCCCACCCTGAAGGCAAAGCTACCCTGGATCATCCTTGGGGTCCTGTCCTGCTCTGGTCTGGGCTCTTGGGGAAGCAGGTGGAAACCCAGGAACTCATGGGAAGAGGAGAGGGTTGCCCCAAGTCCCAGCTGTCCTGCTATTGGTGCTGGGGCTATGAAGACATAGCCCAGTGGAGAGTAGCAGGCACTCTAATAAGAGAAGCAAGGGGTGCTCTAGAGAGCTTGAAGGGGAGTCCATGTGTTCAGTGGGAGGGGCACTCTAGGTGGAGGGCCCAGCCTAGCCAAACCGCTATAGGTAGACAGGGTGGTAGTAGGGAGTTGATGGCTTTGTGAGTGCTGTGAAGTCCACTGTGAACTCACCCTGAAAGGGTGTGTGAGGGAATTCTGGCAGGGGGACCTTGGGTCTGAGCTGACAAATGGTAGGACCCCCTTGGCACTGAACTGATCTGGTTGGACATGACTGTTTTGTGTCCTGGGAGTGTTTCTCTACAAAAGCCCTCAGACTTGTAATGTGGGAGACTTCCTCCCATGCAATAGGACCCTCTTGCCCAGTAACTTGCAATCCCACTGTTTCAGTGGCCTGAGTTCTTATGCAAGTACAGATTGTTTCTATAGAAACTTTGCCCTGAGACCCTTCCTGTGCCAGGGCCTGGGGCTGGTGAAGCTACTGCCTGAGGGGCGGGGGTACAGGGCATCCTGAGAGCACCATGCCTGGGAAAACCAAAATGGGAACAAAGGTTCTGTATTGATCATGTTGTCTCGTCCATGTTTGTGAGTTGGCACATGCTTATACAAAGTTTGCAAAACAACAATACAAATAAGCAGTGAGCACCACCCTATCCACGGGTGATCCACTTGGCGTTTCTTTCCCAACAGGTGATAAAACACCTTGGTTTCCCCTTGTGGGCCCACTGATCTCGAACACTGGTTCCTCTTGGCCCTTCAGGGCACTGGTGGGAGGCTTCCTCAAGGCCCTGTGCGGTGTTCTCCCAGGCTGTGTCACGGGAGCCAGGCATGGCTGAGTGGGCCCTAGTCTAGAGGTGTCATCTGCTAGTGCTATTGCTGGTGCTCCCTTGAGCTCTGTTCCCAGAGTCCCTGATCAGGCCCAGGAGGAATGGCCTTGAGCTTGTTTCCTAAGGAAGGAGATCTATGGGGCAGGAGGAATGGCCTTGAGCTTGTTTCCTTAGGAAGGAGATCTATGGGGCAGCTCCCTGTTGGGGTGGCATCCTCAGAAAGAAAGAGTTCTAGGCTGAGCATTGCTAAGCACCTGCTCCCAGTGAGGAACCGCCTTCCTGCCACACAGGCCTCCTGATCACATGCCACATAGCGCGCATTCCGCTGCCAGCTGGATATAGGGAGGAGATGATACGGTACCTGCGGTCAGTACAGCTCCCCGATGGCGGATGGGGCCTGTGAGTATACCCAGCTACACACATACACGTGTGTGCATACCTGTGTTTTTGTGTAGGTGACGCTTAGGTTTCCAGGCAGCTGTAGAGAGGTGGGGTGGCTGTAGCCAAGGCGTGGATCCGGCAGGGGAGAGCCTGGCAGGAAGGGAGTAGGCTGGCAGTTGTGTGCCCTGGGCCTTACTTCACACCTCGTGCTGTCAATGGGTTTCATGGGTGATGGGGCTCTTGAGACTCACATGCCACACGAAAGCTAGCAGTGTTCCATCACTAAGGCAGAAGAAATTTTCCCTTGCTTCTGATAGCAGGGAAATAGTAGTAGCAGGTGGGGGCAGGGCCCTGTAGACCTACTTTCCCGGTGTGCTGCACCCTTGGGAAGTACAGCCTGGTTGGCTGTACAGTGGTGTCCCCACTGCAGTGGACTGTCCAGGGACAGACAAGTTGACTCGGGTGGGACGTGAACAGAGGGGTGGGCAGGTCCTGCCCAGGGGCTTGGGAGCAGATCAGTTGTCATGGGAGCTTAGTGAACTCCTGGGGAATGGCTGCATGGCGCTTCCTCTTTTGTGATGTTAACATCAGTGGAGGGTGTTTTAGCATTCTTCTTCAGGCAAACTTCACTACCTGTGTTGCTATATTTCTTGGAAGTGATGACAGAGGTCATTTTCCACCTGTCTTCTGTTCCCATAGGCACATTGAGGACAAATCCACAGTATTTGGAACCGCGCTCTCCTATGTGGCTCTCAGAATCCTGGGTATTGGGCCTGATGATCCTGACATGGTACGAGCCCGGAACATTCTTCACAAGAAAGGTATACCCTGCATGGCACATGTTAGGTAAAGGGTTTGTGTCACATTGGTATAGCAAGCTCTTACAAATGAAAATCAGAAAGATTCATCTGTAGTTGTAAAACTGGGCAGAACACCTGAACAGGGAATTTGTCAGAAGTAGAAATAGGCAGAAACCGTTGAACTATGTAATTTTTTGAAAAGCAAATTGAAGCAACCTGATAATTCTGTTTGTTTGTGACTTGGCAAAGACTTAAAAATCAGCATGCTAATAATCTGCTTAGGAACAGTACATGAAATTTGCCTTTTGGAAGCAGCCCAGCCACAGGCAAACCCCTATGGGAGTTCTGCTCATACCCTCTACTCGCTGTCCTGTGCGCCCTGGCTCGGCTGCCTCTCCCCTCTCCATCACAGCCTGGGCGGGCACGGTGGCTCTGGCTGCTCTGAGAGCAAAGTGCAGCTGGCCTTGCTGCCCTGCGGAACCTGGCATGGTCCTGCCTCTCATGGACCTTCCGCACCCCGTGCCTCCTGTCCTGCTCTCTGCCATGTGCAGGCCCTCCTGTCAGCTTCTCAGAGTGCCCTCCCACCTCAGTACCTTCATCCACTGCAGCCTTTCATCCCACTTCCGGCTCCCACCCTGCCGCCGTGGGAATTCCTGCTCACTTTTTGCCTCACATCTTAACATTACTTGGGGATTTCTTCCTGACCTGCCAGGCTAGATGCAGTGTCCTGCACACATCTCACGAGATCCTGCGCTCTTCCTTCATACATTTGTCATTCTTGTAGTTAGTTCATCATCAACCTTTGGTGTCACTAAATTCACAGGGTTACTGTCTGGTTCCCCAAGGCGCTTTCGGTGCCTCTCTGGTGGAGGGACACACTTGGGCTCTGCTTTTATAGCTTCTTGTGTAGTTTTTGACTTTCCCACCTGGGCTTGGGTAGGAGCCAAGTGTGCCCAAGTCAGTGTGGCCGTGCGCTGTGGCTGGGGGCAGCCTTGGTTGTGGGGACACGGGCGTTGACTCTGCTCTGAGGTCTGGCTCATCATTTCATCTATGCGTAGTGATCTGTCAAGTGGCATCTACAACTGGTGCAGCTTAGACTTTGTCCTGAGAGGGAGAAGACAGAGTCCACCCTCTCGTGTCCTCACCATTCTTTCTAGGTGCATATGGACACAGGCTGCCACGTGCCCCTCCCTGGCCCAAGCACTGAGGTGTCCCCATACCTTCCCAGGTAGCTGCCCTCTGGTGCTCCTTTCTGGGGCAGGGGCTGCAGGCGGCTCTCCTTGGTTCCACCCAGCAGCTGTGGGGTCCTGGGCAGCTCTGGAACCTGTTCCTCACATGGGGGATGCAGGGGGCACGGCAGGCTGCCCTTAGATGATGTAAGAAGGGGCACATGTGACTATTGCAGTCAAGTCTTCAGAGGTAGAGCAGGGTCGGCTGTGCTGAGGGGGGCAGATGACATGGGCCTGTTCTCTCCCCAGGTGGTGCTGTGGCCATCCCCTCCTGGGGGAAGTTCTGGCTGGCTGTCCTGAACGTTTATAGCTGGGAAGGCCTCAACAGTCTGTTCCCCGAGATGTGGTATGCCTGCTGTCTGCTGGTTGCACTGCCTTCCCTAGTGGAGGAATGGGACTGGGTGGGTGGATTAGGCTCCCAGCACAGGCCTTTCCTGTGCTGAGTCCTACAGATGGATGAAAAGGGGCTCCCTGTTAGGCAGGAGGGGGAGAGGTGGCAAGTCAGGCCACAGGACCCACCTGTGTGGCATAGGAGGAAGCTTGGGCTTTGTGGGTGGACCACAGCTTACATCTGGTAATTATGGAAAGTCTTGTGTGTATGTAGGTGTAGAGGAAAGAGGATGCCCCACCCCAGGCTGCGTCAGGCCATTTCTGCATCTCCTTCCCCTCGTCTAGCGAGTCCTAGATGTCATTTCACCCATGCAGTTTTGAGTTTTCTCTTATTTTTTTCCCTTGGTGCTAGAGAAGGGACCCAAGGCCTTCGACATGGTAGGCAAGTACCGCCACTGAGCAACATTCCCAGCCTTTATGTTTTGTTTTAGCAAAACGACAAAGTATTTGCCCAGTAGAATCAATGCTGATTTCTTATTATCTGGTACCTGTAACCAATGTCTTAGCATTTTGTGAACTTCTCTTGAAAACTGATGACCTCTTCCTAGAAAACACTCTTATGTGTATGTTTGCCCTCAATGTTACACTCTTGGGTGGTGTGACCCCCAGGACTAGGCAGAGCCCTGCTGTCCTCCTGGAGTTCAACTCTGGGGGACAGGGTGGCAGGAGGTAAAGGGATCACTCTGAAGATGACAGCAAAGTCCTGAAACAAGGCTTCGAGTGGAGGTGTGGCCGAGTGATAGGGGTTGGGGTGGACAGATCCACCTGTGGGAGTGGGCAGGGCAGGGTGCTGTTTATTTCAGGCCATATTGCGTCTAGTGGTTGACCACAGGTGGGTGAGAAGCAGGCAGAGGAAGGCCCGCTCACCTAGGAAGGGTGGCCAGGGTAGATGTCGGGGCCAGAAGGGGTGGGTACCAGTAAGTGGGGCTAGGGGCTGGGGCTCCATTGGTCAGCTCTGGGCTACATAGTCACTGCTGCCGATCTTTGCTCAAGTTGGGTTGGGGTGGGTTAAAGGGTGAAGGGCAAGGGGTAGGAGAGAAGATCAGAGACCTTGAGCCACTCTTGCTACAGGAAAGCTGGAACTGCTACCCAGAGTACACAAAACACCCTTTGGAAGGAGTAGGCGAGCCTCAGAAGAGGGGAGGTGGCTGAGGCCTGGAGCTCATGGTCAGGGAGTTGGGAGGTGTGCTTCATCTGTATGGCTTCTTGTGACCCTCAAACCATGTGCAAGGACCAGCTCGAAGAGGGAGGGTGGGAGACAGGCCAGGTGCTCCCTGCCCTGGAAGCTGTGTTGCTGCCAGCATCAGCAGAGAGGCTGGGAGGCTTAACGTTTCTTAAATATACTTTTTAAAATTTTAGCTTTTATGTCTATTTTGGTACTGGGTATTGGAGCCAGGGGCCTTCTACCTCTGAGCTATACCCCCAATCTTATTTTTTGTTTTTTTAAATATAGTCTCCCTAAGTTTCTGAGCCTGGTCTAGAACTTGCAATCCTCCTCCTGTTTCAGCCTCCCAAGTACTGGGATTACAGGTGTGTGTCACAATGCCCAGCTTAAAAAAAAAAATATATATATATATATATATATATATATATATATATATATATATATATTTTTTTTTTTTTTTTTTTTTTTTTTTTTTTTTTTGCGGTACTGGAGATTGAACTCAGGGGCATTCTACCTCTGAGCTACACCCCCAATCCAACTTTTTATTCTTTATTTGAAACAGGGTCTCACTAAGTTGCGGAGTGCCTCACTAAGTAGCTGAGGCTGGCCACAAACCTGAATCCTCCAGTCTCAGCCTCCCAAGTACTGGGATTTTTATTCTTTATTTGAAACAGGGTCTCACTAAGTTGCGGAGTACCTCACTAAGTAGCTGAGGCTGGCCACAAACCTGAATCCTCCAGTCTCAGCCTCCCAAGTACTGGGATTACAAGCGTGCGCCACCATACCTGGCTTTATAATATATTTTAAAAATATAAAATTTAACTTTGGAGTAGTTTTCTTTTTCCAGAAAAGTTGCAGAGAGACCAACATGTTCTGTAGCACCTCACTCCATTTCCCTTGTCTTATGTTACTGTGAAACACTTGTTGACAAAAGAAGCCACAGATGGTCACCTGGCTTTAGACTATGAGAGACTGACTTAGCGGGAGGGGATGTTGGCCCCTGGGAGGGTGTGCACCGAGGCTTGGCTGCACCCATGGGAGTGTGGCTGTGAGGGCCAGCCCCGCACTGACCTGGTAGGCATGGCTGTCACCTGGTATCCATGCTTGGAAGGGTCCAAGGCTTGGAGGCTGGCAGTTGGGTGGGCTTGCCTGGAGTCTCCACTGACTCATGCTGTCCCCCAGGCTGTTTCCTGAATGGATGCCTGCACATCCCTCCACACTCTGGTGCCACTGCCGGCAGGTCTATCTGCCCATGAGCTACTGCTATGCCACCCGGCTGCATGCCTCAGAGGACTCCCTGGTCCAGAGCCTCCGCCAGGTGAGTCTTCTGACCCGAGGAACCTTGTCAGGGAAGACAGACGGCACATAGCCTCTGACGCTGGGCCCTGGGGAGCCTCCACCTTTCCTTCTCCTGTATACACACCGCCCAGAGGGACTTAGGGTGTGGGACAGGCAGTTGTCCTTGCCCAGTGTCCCAAAGGCCTTGGAGAGGCACAGGCTGCAGCCCTGTGCAGGGTCCTCACCCACCCTGCAGAGTGCATCCTCGGGAAGTGATCCTGAGATGGGTTTGGAGCTAGGATGTGCCTTAGGTTGTACCTTGGGAGGAAGGAGAGGTCGGGCCTGGGGTCCCCAGAGGGGCCTGGCCAGGCTGAAGTGGCTGGGCCCACACATCCTGCAGTGATCATTTTTTGTGTGTACCCCCGCCTCGGGGGAAAGGTGTGATCCAGGGCCCTGAGGGCTGGCAGTTGGAGGGCACCTGTCCTGGCTGGAGTCGGGCTGGCCTCCTGGGAGGTGTTCCTGCACCCTTGCCCCGCCAGCAGCTCAGGTGTCTCCTGCTCCCAGGAGCTCTATGTGGAGGACTACGCCAGCATCGACTGGCCTGCGCAGAGGAACAACGTGTCCCAAGATGATCTGTACACCCCGCACAGCTGGCTGCTGAATGTTATGCATGGTGGGTGCCTCCAGGAGGCCGTGTGAGTCTGGACAGTGTATGGTCAGGGTGCCTCTCATTCATGTCTGCCATCATTCGTTCATTCACTCATTCCATCAATGGCAGCGAGTGATCTCCTTTGGGCCAGCCCCTGGGATGGGAGCTGGGGAGACACATCCCTGTCCTGGTCCACACCGAAGACCACTGGGCTGGACCTCCGTTCTTGGGAGGCCCCCTAAAGGCCACCTCAGCAGGGCAGGAGGGGAGGTGTCAAGCAGCCCTTGCTGGACAGAGAGCCTGGGGGAAAGGAGGTGTGGCCCTTCTCTGGGGGTGGGGGGAGGCCGTGGGTGCAGCCTGCACAGAATGCTGGGCTGAGGCCAGGCATCCACTGCAGTCTGGCCACTGCCATCATCTGCTGTCCTGCAGTGCTCCTCAATCTGTATGAGCGCTACCACAGCACCAGCCTAAGGCAGCGGGTCACCAAGAAACTGTATGAGCACATTGCTGCGGATGACCGCTTCACCAAGAGCATCAGCATTGGCCCGGTCAGTGCCTCCGCCCCTGGTGCCCGGTGCAGCCCCTGGGGGCAGCAAGGCCTCAGGGAGAAGCCTTGAGCTGAGTGGGGGTTCTCCTCAGCCTAGCATACCTCCATCTGGTGTTAGACCTGGTCATGGGCGTTTGGAGGACTTCTGTCCTTGTCCCCTGTGCCTTGGACTCAGGGAAGCTGCCAGCCAGGCTCAGCCTTCCCTCTCATCCCCACCACTTGGCTCTCATCTGGGTGTAAGGACATCTCCTTGAGGTTACCTCCTAAGCGCTCTGGCCAGCTAGGAGGGAAGCGTTTCCTCACCCAAATCCTTCCCGGTTCCTACCCCAGATAATCCACTCTGCCCCTCTCTTACAGTGTTTATGGCTACCTAGGGTTGGGATAGCAGGGCGCTTGTGTTCCATTCCTGATCTCCTCCACCTGGTGCTGCCTGGCCTCTGACTTTTGATCCTGCTTTGCCTCCTAGGGCTGTGGGGTTTGGTGGACGCCAGGTGTGCACATGCTCAGAGTTCTCAAGGAACACATACCCCGGGTCGTTGTATCTAGTGGTCAGGGCATACTAGGCAGAGCAGGTGGGGCTGGTGTAAGAAGGCAGGCTCACAGCTGGGGGCAGCAGGCGAAGGGGTGGGCTGTGAGGGGTCAGCTCCATGGGTCTTCTGGATAAGGCCAGCTGGCTCTGAGTTTCCACCCCATCCCTGCTGATACTGGGTCCCTTCTCAGCCCCTTCAGCCCTAAGCTGACTCCTGACCTCAGCTGACACCAGCCTCGGTCTAAGTAGTTTCCTGGGGATGTGATTGTGCATCGATGGTGCTCATGAAGCCCCTGTTAGAGCAGAGGGGCCCTGGCTGGGCCTTGGAGCCAGGTGGCGCAGGCCCTGATGTCTGTGTCTCCCACAGATCTCAAAAACCCTCAACATGCTTGTGCGCTGGGCCGTGGATGGGCCGGCCTCCTCTGCATTCCTGGAACACGTCTCCAGGATCCCGGATTACCTCTGGTGAGCACGGTTGGGAGGTGGTGGTGAGAGGACACTGAGATGGCAAACACATGGGCTGGAACAGGGCCCTGCCTCAGTGTCCAGTTCAGGTACCAGGGCTCCTGTGTTTGGGAGTAACTCCAGGACCCGGGAGTGCTGGCGAGGCTGTCTTTGGGAGGATTTGTCACCTAGCAGAAGCTTTGGGTGGTTCTGGGATGCAGAGCCAGGAAGCCTGTGGGTGGGCAGGGCGGGTTCAGGTTGTGAGGAAGGCCTATGGACAGGAGGGCTTCTCAGCACCGGCCTGTTCCTTGAGGTGGGGACAGGCACTGGGAACACAGCAGAGGCTCCGTGTTGGCAGGTGCCACCTTCTCTCTGGCGGTGGATGCTGGACAAGGGCAGCAGCTCGCTCAGAGCAGGCTGCAGAGCTCCCACTGCCCAGCACAGGCTGGCTTCCTGCTGCATGTGGCTCTTGTGTATATGAGCTCAGAGGGGTGGCGCGAGGCCAGGGCAAGGCTTGGAACCAGGCAGAGGTGCTCTCAGGGAGATCAGGTGCCTCCCCGAGTGTGGCTCCAGGTGCTGGCAGCACTTCAGCTTTCCCCTTGCCCCTGATGTACGTTTCCTCATCTTCACAGGCTGGGCCTTGATGGCATGAAGATGCAGGTAAGGCCTGGGCTGGGGCTTCTGGCTTCCTTTGTAACCATCATCTCTGCTCTCTACTTTTTATCCTTTTGGCTTCATTAAGATTCAGAAGTAGCCGGGCATGGTGGCGCATGCTTGTAATCCCAGCATTTGGGAGGCTGAGACCGGAGGATCTGGGTTCGAGGCCAGCCTCAGCTACCTAGTGAGGCATCTGCAACTTAGTGAGACCCTGTTTCAAAATAAAGAATAAAAAATAGGGTTGGGGGTGTAGCTCAGAGGTAGAATGCCCCTGAGTTTAATTCCCAATACTGGAAAAAAAAAAAAAAAGATTCAGAAGTAAGCTGGACGTGGTGGTGCACACTTGTAATCCCAGTACTTGGGAGGCTGAGACGGGAGGATCCATGGCCAGCCTCAGCTACTTAGTGAGGCCTTCCACAACTTATGGAGACTCTGTTTCAAAATAAAGAATAAAAAAATAGGGCTGAGCCGGGCGTGGTGGCGCACGCTTGTAATCCCAGCATTTGGGAGGCTGAGACCGGAGGATCCAGGTTCGCGGCCAGCCTCAGCTACGTAGTGAGGCACTCCGCAACTTAGTGAGACCCTGTTTCCAAATAAAGAATAAAAAATAGGGCTGGAGGTGTAGCTCGGAGGTAGAATGCCCCTGGGTTCAGTCCCCAGTACTGCAAGAAAAAAAAAAACAAAAAAGATTCAAAAGTAACACCTCTGCATTGCAAGTTTGGGAGTGCATGAGGAGAGGCTGAATCTGCCCTCCTGCCCTTGAGTCCGTGCAGGACCTGGCACTCCCTGGGCACCTTTCAGGGCTGCCATACCTTGTCCCATGTCCACCTGCAGCTTTAGTGTTTGTCCTCGGCCCTGTTGGTCAGGGTGAGCTGAGCCACTCCCACCACAGACCTTTGTATGATCCAGACCCTGCACTTTCTTCCTGCTGCTGTGGCAGAGGGAGGCTCTGCTTGGCATGGCCTCTCCTCAGTGTGGTCATTTAGGGGCTCTGTCCTCAGCTCCTGGCTCCTGGGGTCATTCTGGGGTCTTCCTCAACAGTCATGGGTAGGGGAGGAGCCTGCGGGTCAAGGGCGTATGTCCAGTCCTGGGAGCAGCACAGGACTTCTGGGGGAACCCAGTGGTGAGGAAGGGACACGTGTGGCTGCTGGGAGGGAGAAGTAGGTAGTTCTCCAGACACGGTATATGGTGGGTGGATGCTGCCTTTTCAGATCCTTCTGGGGCTCTGGCTGGTAGGCAAATAGCAGATATACTCCTTTCTGGGCAGAGGTGCCTGGCTGGGGTCCTTGGCCCCTGAGGGTCCTGGGAAAACTGAGGATCTGTGACTCCCCTGTGTGGTGGAAGCCTAGGGTTCTGTCACACTTTTCAGAAGTCCCTAAACAAGGCTCACTGGGATGGACCATCCCCCGCCTGAACTGAAACCAGAGTGTTATCCAGGAACTGGCTACCAGGGTGGGGTTTAGGGTGGGGTTTGAGTGGAGCCTTACGTGCTCCATCGGGGGTCCCAGCCATGTCTCAGCTGAGTTCTGCCAGCTCAGGTGTACTTGGAAACAGGTGTTTCTGGTTGTCTCGTGACTGGGGTGTCTTGCTGTCATGGGAGGTGGAGGAGACCATGAGGAATCGTCTAATCCTAGGAATGCCCCCAGAGCTGCTGCCCTGGCCGGGGCTGTGGAGGCAGGTGGGGCTTACTACCCACGTCTGCCAGCAGGACCTAGTTCTCTCTGTTCTGGTCAGCTGTGAGGGAGCACAGGGCTCAGAGCCTTGAGTGGGGTGTCATGGCTGGGTGAGCGTCCCTGATCCTGGGAGGTATTAGCTGGGGTGAGGTGGGCCCTGCAGCAGTGGTGACTGTAATGACCTATCCTTTGCTTGCCAGGGTACCAATGGCTCACAGATATGGGACACCTCATTTGCCATCCAAGCTCTGCTGGAGGTATGTGGTTCTGTCTCCTGCAACCTCCACCTAACCTTCCTGGGCTCGTGGGCCATACATCTACCTGAGGAACATGGCATTGCTGACCACACGCGCTGTCCCTTGAAACTCTCACTAACAGGCCCGAAGCCTCTGTGGTGGTGCTGTGCATTACGGACCCTGCCTGGCAGCCCTGTGTGCTGTGCTGGGTCAGCGATTTGGGAGGCCAGCCTGGGGAGCCATTCCAAAGGAACCGGGCAGGGTAGCGCTTGAGCTGGGTGGGCTCGAGCTTTTTCTTAGGACTTAGGCTTCATGGTGCAAGTGTGTTTGAGCATGTGCTAGAGAGGAGTGAGGGTGTTTCTGCTGGTGGGAAGGAAGTCGGTGGAATACCAGGGGTGTTTTTGGCAGCCCAAGGCCTGGGCCAGGCAGGGCCTGGAGCCCTCTGCAGATGTGGGCAAGGTGGGCACTGGTCCAGGGCAGTCTCTTCTATCTTCAGTCATGTCTCACTGACTTTGCTGTCTTTGGATAAGTGAAGCAAGAAGCCCTATAACTCTCTGGAGATGCGTGTCAATTTGACTCTGGCTCCCAGGGGAGTGGGATATGGCCAGGACAGTCAGGGAACTGGCTCACCCTCGCTATCCTGCTGTCTTCTAGGCAGGCGCACACCACAGGCCTGAGTTCTTCTCCTGCCTACAGAAGGCACATGAGTTCCTGCGGCTCTCACAGGTGAGGTTCCTGCCTCTCCTCCCCTCTGCACTGCCTTGTCTCCCCATGCTGTTTTTCCTAGGCTCCTCCCCGCCCCCAAGCCTCCTCCAGGTCACCCCAGTCACTCTTGCAGTGACCTGTCATGCTGGAACAGTGTGTTCAGAGGGCTGGGCTGGGTTCTGGTGTGGTCAGGAGCTGTGTTTCTGAGTTCCTGATGCTATTCCTGCTGTGGGCTGCGGGCTGCGGGCAATGCCTCACAGGTCCCTTGCTGCAGGGATGGTGGCTGTGGCCAGCAGTGGCTCCAGCTTCCAGGTGGCAGTGCAGGGCTCCTGGTGCCACTATGCCTGTCTACTTTCCACATGTGCCTTTGGTGTCACCCAGGTTCCAGATAACCCTCCTGACTATGAGAAGTACTACCGCCAGATGAACAAGGTACGCTGCATGGCCCACCCAAGCCCCCAGTTCAGCGGGTCCCTCCCTGTCATCCTGGCTGGCAGCTCTGAGGGTGAGGGGTACCTGGGCAGTGGAGGTCACACTCACATTCCTCAGGGCGGCTTCAGCTTCAGTACACTGGACTGCGGCTGGATTGTCGCCGACTGCACAGCTGAGGCCTTGAAGTCAGTGCTGCTGCTGCAGGAGACGTGTCCCTTTATCACCGAGCACATCCCTCAAGAGCGGCTCTGTGACGCTGTGGCTGTGGTAAGACCTGTGCCCACCCAGACATGCCAGTGCTCGCTGCACTCCCAGCTCTGCCTCAGCAGACGAGGGCCAGGCTACAGGAGAGCCACGCTGGTGCCCACTCGACTCTCAGACTCTGCATGAGGGAGTTGGTGTTTGGGTGCCATCAGGGTTGGAACACTGAATCCAGGCTTGGCCTGCAAGGCCTTGGTTGGCCGTGTGCACCAGCCCCTGGGTGCAAGAGCTGGTGTCTGTCCAGCCTCAGGGCTCCAGGGGAGGCGTGTGGCCTGAGGCTTCTCTCAGTTCTGAGGCCTAGGGACCTGCTGTGTCTGCAGTGAGCGTCCTTTGGGAGGGTTGGTGGTCTCTGCTGCATGAAATTTTGTGCAGGAGTACGTGCAGCACACCTGGTTCTCGTGGGTATTTTTCCAGGGAGATCTGCACTGTTGGGCCATGTCCCCAGGTGGCTGCTCAAGGCTGTAACGTCTGCATTGGGCACCTGAGGGCCTGTCCAGCATGAAAGTCAGCTCCCTGCCTCCTATTCTTGCTGCACTAGTTTTCAACCATTTCAACATTTGGGTGTTTCTAGAGAGGATGACCTGTATGACCTGTGGGCTTTGAGCATGTTCAGTTCTCAGAATGTCTTCTCTGGTTTTAGTTACTGAACATGAGGAATGCTGATGGAGGGTTCTCCACCTATGAGACCAAGCGTGGGGGGCATTTGCTGGAACTGCTGAACCCTTCTGAGGTCTTCGGTGAGTGAGTTGGCAGCAGTGCAGCCTGCAGCCCTAGGCCCAACATGCCGCAGGCCATGCAGAGCCCTCCCTGGCCGAGATGGCGGAGCGCTGTGCTGTGGGTGAAAGGGCTACAGTTCTGTCTCGGGGTCAGCATGGGATTTGATGGCATCTATACCCAACTCCAGCCCCCACCTGGGCTGGCTCCTCCTGGTCCCCAGGAGCTGTGTTACTGAGTCACCATGCAGCCTGAGCACCCTCATGGAGCCACTGGTCCTGCAGGCCTGTGCTGCGGATGCTGGCCATGTCTGCACGTTGCTGCTAAGATGCTGACCTAGCAGGGCAGGGCTCTTTTCTGCCGAGTGACCTGAGTGCCTGCTGGGCCCCTCCTGCCTGGTCTGGTTACCTTGCTGAGGGTAGGGTGTAGCCACCTGCTGTGTGTCCCTTGTCCTGGACAGTTCTCCCTCACCCTATGGAGTGCAGGTGTACAAGCCTCACTCTGCCCCGTGGCCGTGTAGCCTGGGCCTTTGAGGGGGTGATGTCCAGGCATCAGCTCTGCACGCTGTGGAGAGCTTGCTTGCCATGATTTGGCCTGGCCACTGAGATGGAGCTCACGCCACGGCCTGGTTCTCTCTTTCCCTTCCCAGGGGATATCATGATTGACTACACGTATGTGGAGTGCACCTCGGCGGTGATGCAGGCACTAAGGCATTTCCAAAGGTTCTACCCGGACCACAGGGCTGTGGAGATCAGGTGAGGAGGGCCTTGACCAGGGACGCCTGCCAGGCAGCCCATTTCTACTGTCTAAATAAACTCTGAGCGATTACTCTGTTGAAAGTGTCTTCCGTTTGTACCCTGAGTTCTCTGGCTCATCCATTGTTTAGGAGTGTGTCACTTATTCTGAAATAATCAGGATTTTCTAGTTGTTCTGGTTGTAGGCTGTGGACTTGACAAACATGTTTAAACAGTAAGTATTTCTATGTGTTATGCCACAGTTATTTTCCCCCAATTTATTTGTTTTTATTTTTTATTTTTTTGCAGCACTGGAGATGGAACCCAGGGGTGTTCTACCACTGAGCTACACCCCCAGTCCTATTTTTATTCTTTATTTTGAAATAGGGTCTCATTAAGTTGCAGAGGGCCTCACTAAGTAGCTGAAGCTGACAGCGAACCCAGATTCTCCAGTCTCAGCCTCCCAAATACTGGGATTACAAGCATGTGCCACCACACCCAGCTTGCATTAGTCTTTTGATTTTTTTTTTTTTTTTTTTTTTTTTTTTGTGTGGTAGGGGCATTTACCTCTGAGCTCCACTCTCAATCCTCTTTGATTTTTTTATTTTGAAATAGGATCTCACTGAGTTACTACATGCTGTCCTTGAACCTGCAGTTCTTCTGTTTTAGCATTCCAAGTACTAGGAATATTGGCATGTGCTACCATGCCTTCACCTCCCAAGTACTGGGATTACAGGTGTGTATCACCATGCCCAGCTACTTGTAGAGTTTCTGAGATACAGTTTGGAGTTAGCAGTTACTCTAACACTATTTATATGGGATATTCCATTTTTGCTACACTGGCTTAAACGTCTCCCTCAATGTCAGACTTATAGGAAAGTAACAAAAACAGTAGAAAGCACTCCAATGCACTTCTTATCTAGATTCCTCAGCTGTTAACATTCTGCTGTATTTGGCTCTTCATATTTTCTCCCATACTTGCTCAAGTATATTTTTTCTGAACTACTTGAGAGTAGGTTGTAGGTATGATGTGCTTGTGTGTGTGCGCGTGCGCTACTGAGGATTGAACCCAGAGGCATTCTACCTCCAAGCTGCACCCACAGTTTTGTTTTATTTTTTGGTTTGAAACAGGGTCTTGCTAGATTGCTGAGAGTCTCGCTATGTTGCTAAGGCTGTCCTTGAACCTGCGATCCTCCTGTTAACTTCTCAACTACTAGGATAACAGATGTGCACCACCATGCCCAGCTCATGATGTGCTTTTACTCCTAAGTCCTCTAGCCTTTTCTAGCAGGCATATTCTTTTATGTAAACATAAGTCTGGGTACACATGTTGATTGGGTATTACTTAGTCTGTGGACCTTGTTTCAGTTGGCCTGTCTCAACAATGGCCTTATAGCAAGGTTTCCTCGAATGCTCATCCAGGCCATGGGTTGTATCTGTTGTCATGTACTGGTCTCCTGGATTCTTGGGCTTGGTGGCTGCATCATTTTTTTTTTTTTTTTTGGCGGTACTGGGGATTGAACTCAGGGGCATTCTACCTCCGAGCTATACCCCCAGCCCCATTTTTTATTCTTTATTTTGAAACCGAGTCTCACTAAGTTGCGGAGTGCCTCACTAGGTAGCTGAGGCTGGCCGCGAACCCGGATCCTCCGGTCTCAGCCTCCCGAATGCTGGGATTACAAGC
>PVLC010017125.1:0-34309 GCA_004027655.1 Graphiurus murinus
TTTTTTTTTTTTTTTTTTTTTTTTTGCGGTACTGGGGATTGAACTCAGGGGCATTCTACTTCCGAGCTAAACCCCCAGCCCCTTTTTATTCTTTATTTTGAAACAAAGTCTCACTGAGTTGCGGAGTGCCTCACTAGGTAGCTGAGGCTGGTCGTGAACCCGGATCCTCCGGTCTCAGCCTCCCGAATGCTGGGATTACAAGCGTGCGCCACCACGCCCGGCTCTATTTTTTATTCTTTATTTTGAAACAGGGTCTCACTAAGTTGTGGAGGGCCTCACTAAGTAGCTGAGGCTGGCCTCGAACTGGGATCCTCTAGTCTCAGCCTCCCAAGTACTGGGATTACAAGCGTGCACCACCACACTCTGTCCTAGCTCCTTTTTAAATTTTAATTTAATTATTTTGCAGTACTAGGGATTTAACTCAGGGATATTCTACATCTGAGCTACACCCCCAGCCCTTTATTTTGAAACAGGGTCTCACTAAGTTGCAGAGGGCCTCACTAAGTAGCTGAGGATGGTCTCAAAACTGTGATCCTCCTGTCTCAGCCTCCCGAGTATTGGGACTACAAGCATGTCCCACCATTCCCCGCTCTTTTTTAATTTCTGAAAATTTTATTTACTTACTTATTTGAACCTGGGGACAGTTAACTTCTAGCTACATCCCCAGCCCTTTCTATTTTTTTTATTTTTAGTTTATTTTTTGAGGTACTGGGGATTGAAACCAGGGGCATTCTACCTCCAAGCTATACCTCTAGCTCTATTTTATTTTTTATTTTGAAACAGGGTCTCATAAGTTGTAGAAGGTCTCACTAAATTTGTGATCCTTCTGTCTTAGCTTCCCAAGTACTGAGATTACAAGTGTGTGCCACCATGCCTGGCAATTTTGTGTGTGTGTGTGTGTGTGTGTGTGTGTGTGTGTGTGTGTGTGTGGCACTGGGGATTGAACCGAGGGACATTCTATCTCTGAGCCATATCCCCTATTTTATTTTTATTTGGGAACAGAGTCTTGCTAGGTTGATGAGAGTCTTACTACTTGCTGAGACTGTCTTCAAACCTGTGATCCTTCTGTCTCAGTCTCCCAAGTACTGGGGTTATGGGTGTGTGACACCACACCTAGCTTTTTTTTTTTTTTTTTTTTTTGAGACAGGGTCTAAGTTGTCGAGGCTAGCCTCAAACCTGCAATCCTCCAGCCTCAGCCTCAGCCTCTGGAGTAGCTGTGATTACAAGTGTGTGCCACCTCATGTGGTTTCGGACTCTGCATTTTCTAGCAGGAATTCCACTACAGTGATGTTAAGTTCTTCTCCATCAGGAGGCCCGGGACATCGGTGGCTCCTTACACTGGTGACATTCAGTTCCATCCCTTCCAACTATCTCAGTGTTCTTGAATCCCTCCAGCTCTTCCAGCCTTGGGTAAAGTAAAAATGATCAGGTTGCCAGATTCATGAGCTGGCTGTGACCAGACCTGGGCCAGGGCTCTCTGCCTGCCTCGCCCCTTGTTTGGCCTTTATCTCACCCACCTTACTGTTTAGGTTTCTCTCCTCACCTGCTTCTCTCTGGGCTCCTGTTAGGACTGTATTCCGTTCCTTGTCCCTGTCTCTCCCATCTTGTACCCTGGTTTCTGTCTCTTCTCTCTCTAGAATTCTCTTGGTTTACTCCCCGCTTCTGCCTCCTTCCTTCATTTTGGCCCGGTCTCACTCTTTTCTGAATCTCTCTCCAAATGACCAGGTTTCCCCCCAAGTCCAAGAGCCACTTAGACCAACCTGCCGCCTAACCCACCCGCCTTGCTACCCGAGGTCGCTGCTGTGTGCTACTCTCTTGCAGGTACCCAAGGGGACTCGAGGGATGGCCCTCCGAGGGCTGGATGCTGTGACATCACGTCTGCCCACGGTGAGGCTCACACCCCAGGACCTCACCTCCAGCCACCTTCTGCCCCACCCCCACCCCGTCGGTCCTCCCCCACGGGAGGATGAAGACCCCAGACTCCCCTCTGGACCCAGAGCTCAGGTCGTTCACTTTGGTTTGGCCAGGGCTGAGCAGATACCGTCTTTCTGCCGTGGCAGAGCCAGCTCAAAGCTCTGAGGTTAACAGCTTCATAGCCACCTCGGGGAACCAGGCCCGCAGCAGCCCGTGTCCCCCACTTGGTGGTCACTGGATTGGAGGAAGCCCAGACTCTCATGTCTGCCCTCTGGACTGGGCCCCAAACCACAGTCCAGAGAACAGGAGCCAGACCACGGCACTCCACCCGCCGCACGTGGCCACTGGCTCCCGGCCATGGCGTTGGACTTTGAATGATGTGGTTGTCACTCCTATTAAAATAGCCGGCGTTACCGAGGCTGAACTGGCCAGCACTGTTCCTCGCTGGCACCTGGGTGCCCGCTGTGTGCGGAGAATGGTCTCTTGCCTGGAATGAACCAGCAACTGACCTGGATGTGGGTGCTGGTTTTGGGGGGTGCTCAGTTGCCCTCTCCGTAGAGCAAAGGGCTGGGAATAGAAACTCTGCAATAGAAACTTGGTCTCTTGGCCTCAGAATTTCAGCTTGCAGGTTCCGTCTCTCTGAGCTTCCAGGGGCTCCTGACCCCGCCATTAGTAGTCCAACCCTTTCTTTTTTTTTTTTTTGGTACTGGGGATTGAACTCAGGGGCATTCTACCTCCGAGCTATACCCCCAGCCCTATTTTTTATTCTTTATTTTGAAACCGAGTCTCACTAAGTTACGGAGTGCCTCACTAGGTAGCTGAGGCTGGCCGCGAACCCGGATCCTCCGGTCTCAGCCTCCAGAATGCTGGGATTACAAGTGTGCACCACCACGCCTGGCTTAGTCCAACCCTTTCATTAGGATCAGGCGGCTCCCCCAGCCCCTCCTCGGAGTTGCTCCTGCTCCTGCTCCAGTGGGGACAATTCTCAGCGTGGTTGGGTGTGTTCCCTCCTGGACCAGCCCCGGGGACTTTCCACCCTTCTGGTTCCTTTGCAGACATTTCTTTTCCTCTATGGAATAAGGCGTCCCTAAGAACCAGCGTGAAACAAGAGACAAAGAGCAGGCTGGGCATGGTGGTACACGCTTGTAATCCCAGCATTCGGGAAGCTGAGACAGGAGGATTGCAGGTTCAAAGCCAGCCTCAGCTACTTAGTGAGGCCTTCTGCAACTTAGTGAGACCCTGTTTCAAAATAAAGAGTAAAAAATAGGACTGGGGGTGTAGCTAGGAGGTGGAATGCCCCTGGGTTCAATCCCCAGTACCTTGCACAAAAAAAAGAGAGACACAGCATTCCTGGCCACCTGGCTGGTCCTTCCTGCTGGGCGAGCCTGGGCAGCGCCACCTCCCGCCTCCAGGTTTTCAGCAGAAGGACTTCCCAGGCATAGGTTAGGGACCGGCCAGGAGGCTACTGGCCAACCTCCGCTGTGCCTCTCTGGGTGACTCGGGCCCAGGCGAAGTCAGAGCCACGAAGCCCAAGGCCTGGGCAGGGGCAGTAATGGCCAAAGCTGAGGCGGTGTAGGGACCGATCCTCAGGCTGGTGACTTCCACTTCGCTGCTTCTTCGTCTCAGCTGGCAGGCTCCGTCACTCCCATCCCCAGACCTGTTGGCAGGCAAGAGGAATAACTCATGTGAGTCCAAAGCAATTTGCAAACATAAATAATTTCCAGTGCCAGGAGAGGAGACGCTGGGAATAGGCAGGGACGGCTGAGAGGAGCAGGGTCGCCGGAGTCTCCCCGGCTCCCCGGAGTCCCCCCCTCCCCCCGGCTCCCCGGCTCCTTCCTCTCCCCTCCGCTGCCCTGTTGGGAGGGTCGGAGGGCGCCATAAACAAAGCAGGAAATGGCCATCAAGATTCTCTCGTCTTCCATCCTTGCCCATAGGAGGGAATCATTCTGCCTAACTCTGCTCGCCCCAGCCTTCTCAGGATCTTGGAATCTTGCCTCCTCTAGAGGCTCCGGTGAGAAGAGGGGTCCTCTGCTTGCTTTGGAAGAGCCCAGGGCCCCTCCTCAGAGTCCACATTTTCCCCCTGGTCCCCAACTCCCCCACCCCCATGGCACACACATCCTAACAAAGACTGCAGATGCTACGCCATTATTTTGTGACCTCATTTAGTGACATCATATTTCAGCTCAATCGCCCTGTTGGTCTCAGTTTGGATGCTGTGTTAGGGGCTCGAGGTGACCACCCCAGACCGATCCCGGAATGTGTGATTGCTACTGCTAATTGCCCCAGGACAGCATGGCTTGACCCGCCCTGCCCCTCCAGCCCCTGCAGCCTATTTTCAGAGGTTTTCGAGGACAGTGGTGGGAATGAGAATCCAGTCCGTGTCATTTGGGAAGGCCCAGAGCATTAAACACACCTTTGCAAAGTCCACCCCAAGAGGCTGTCTGAAGCAGAGAGAAACAATGAGAAACCAGATACCGTGGAATTAGTGAAGAATTTCTCAGATGAAACAGGAAAGGGAGGGGATCCAGGGAGCTTTACACGACACCTGGTGTGGTTGAAAGGCTCCGGGGCCGGTTGGCAACACGAAACTCCTGGGCACCTTTGAAAGGCCCTTTCACTCCGGCAGCAAGCGAGAGGTGTCCCTGCAGGTACAGGATCCTCTCCTCCAGCCCTAACTGCACATGCTCACACACACCCACACGCATGCACACACGCACAGCTGGAACATCCTTGATTTTTTTTTGCGGTACTGGGGATTGAACTCAGGGGCATTCTACCTCCGAGCTACACCCCCAGTCCTATTTTTTCTTCTTTATTTTGAAACAGGGTCTCACTAAGTTGCAGAATGCTTCACTAGGTAGCTGAGGCTGGCCACGAACCCGGATCCTCCGGTCTCAACCTCCCAAAGGCTGGGATTACAAATGTGTACCACCATGCCCGACTGGAACATCCTTGATTAATGCCAGCCCTCTGCCCCCACCTAGGTTGAAAACTTGCAGACAACTGGTGATGAGAAATAATAATCAGCTGGGCGCAATGGCGCACACCTGTAATTCCAGTGCTTGGGAGGATGAGGTAGGAGGATCGCAGGTTTGAAGCTACAGTATGGTAACTTGGTGAGATCCTGTTTCCAAATATATATAAATAAATATATAAATATAAATATAAATATATATATATATATATATATATATATATATATATATATATATATACACATATATGGGGCTGGGTGGTTAGCTCAGAGGTAGAATGTCCCTGGGTTCAATCCCTAGTACAGAGGTGGGGCGGGGGAGGGGAGAGAGAGAGAGAGAGAGAGAGAGAAATAACCACAGCCAACACTGTTTGTCAAGCCTTATCTGCACAGCTTGTGAGAAGACCGTCCCAGAACCCGAGCGTGTGGGCCAACGACCAACGGCGTGAGTGTGAGTCACACACAGGCTCACAGCACTATCGTCCTGAGCCACCAGTTAGAACTGTGCTCAGAGGATGAGGTGGTTGCTTTGCTGGCAGGAAACACGTACCACGTAGCACCTGCCTAAATACAGAAATTAAACCATGGTCTCGCTCCAGCTGATGCGGGGATTATCCTTAGGGTCTGTTTCCTGAAATTCAATTACTACATAATTACCTGGGGTCTCCTGGAATTCTCACAAATGGACGTGGTGAGGAGTGAGGGGGTGGTGGGACCCCAGAGCGGCCGGGCCGCATGTGTCTGCTCTCTGTGCTTGGCAGGGAGAGGCGGGACCTCGTGGGGCTGTGGGGAGTCACGCTGCTTCAACACTGCGCTGCTGGGGCAGCGCCGGGGGCCTGTGGCCTCTTGATGATGTCTAGGACGGGCAGTGTGGGAATCAGAAAGACAGAAAGCCCTGCCCCTCCACCCCCCACATACACAGTATCAGATTCTGAGATCTCTACTTAAGAACTATGCACAATCCCAGTGCTTGGGAGGCTGAGCCAGGAGGATCACAGGTTCACGCCAGCCTCAGCAATTTAGTGAGGCCCTCTGCAACTTAGTGAGACACTGTTTCAAAATAAAAAATAAAATAGATCTGGGGGTATAACTTGGAGGTAGAATGCCCCTGGGTTGAATCCCTAAACTGACTGACTGACTCTCTCTTTCTCTCTCATCACTCTCACACACACGAGCTGTGTGCACAAATTGTGAAAGTGCAAAGATAGCCCAGCTGAGTGTGGGGGCACATGCCTGTAACCCCAGTACCTGGGAGGCTAAAGCAGGAGGACGGCAGGTTTAAGGTCAGCCTCATCAACGTAGCAAGACCCTCAGCAACTTAGCAAAACTCTGTTACAAAATAAAATAAAAAAGGCTAGGGTGCAGCTTGGAGGTAGAATGCCTCTGGGCTCAATCCCCAGTACCCCCTTTCCCCCCCAAAAAACCCCAACAACCTCAGAGGTACCGGGGCCTTGCAGGAGCTCAGGGCCCATCTAGGGGAGCTCCCAGGCCCGCAGGAACTCATGTTGTAACCTGCACCTCTTCCACAGTGAGCAGCGGGCAAGAATAGGAGGAGACAGTGAACAGTGAACACCTGGGCACGGATAATCTAGAACAGCCTCAGGGAGGGGAGCAGCCTGAGGCAGCCTCCGAGCGACCCCCTGACCCCTGGGAACTGGGGGTCAGGGACAATGCTACCCCTGAATGCCTGTCTCTTTCCCTCCCCAGTGCCAGCACGCCTTCAGACTGTACAGCAGGGACGGTGATGGCATTCACCTCTGGGACAGGAGAGAATTAAATGAGATCGTGCCCCCGGCACTAGTGAACACGGGCGCTGCGTGAACTCTTACCGTCAGCTGCAAGGGAAGAGAGGAGAGTGTGGGGGAAGGGTGGCTTTCTGAACTAGTAGCTGCAGGAAGTAGACACTTGGATCCAAGAATAACAGCCTTCGATTCGATTTCCTTCCCCGTCAGAGTCCTCACCTTCTTAGATGAGCAACAAGCACCTCGCAGGATCATAGCAGAAGCTCCTTTAAAAAGCACGAGGGATAGCTGGGCGTGGTGGCGCACACTTGTAATCCTAGGACTTGGGAGGCTGAGACCGGAGGATCCGGGTTCGTGGCCAGCCTCAGCTACTTAGTGGGGCCCTCTGCAACTTAGTGAGACCCTGTTTCAAAATAAGGAATAGAAAATAGGACTGGGGGTGTAGCTTGGAGGTAGAATGCCCCTGGGTTCAATCCCCAGTACCACAAAAAAAAAAGCATGAGGGTTTGGTTTTGTCCTGTATAGGCTAGTTCATTGGTACCTTGTCTTAACTCTTTCTGGTCTTAATGTCCTTCTCAGCCACCCAGCATAAAGCCGGAGGGGCTGAGGCTGGGGTGCCTGGGACACAGATACTCCACCCGGCAGGTCCTGCAGAGAGGGGAGGTGGCCCCGACAGTCACCTAGAGGTAAGCGTTGCTGTACTTCTGACCCGTGGCCAAGCCGGGGCTGCAGGCTTCTGAAGCCGTTGAAAGACTCGGGATGTTTAATGTTCCCTGGCAAAAATAAAAAATAAAAAAAATAAATAAATAACCTTTGTGTTTACGTAGGGAGTTTTCCAGAAATGCTCAAGGCTGTCTCCTGACCCAGTTCATCCTCGCTCGCTTTCAAGGTGACCAGGAAACAGGCCCAGGAAGGAAAAGGTTTTTGGCAAAGGGAGCGGGCAGGGCCACCAGATCTGTTCTGTTTTCCTGGTATGTTCTAGAAGTTTGCTGTTAGGTGTGGGCAGGAGTGGGGAGGAGCCCCACGTGGGCCCAAAGACAAAGGGTCCAGGTCTGGGTTTCTCCCACTTCCTTGTCTCAATTTGTCAGGTGCCCAGAGAACTCCCACCCCATCCTGCCCGGTGTCACAGGTAAGGGTCCCAGGTCAGCCAGCAGCCCTTCTGTGCCGCTGGACCACATGCTCAAGGTCACGATCACAGTGGCACCTACAGGCCTGCTGCTGCTTTTCCGCTTGCTGTGCCTGCTCTTTTCTGTTGAGCTAAAATGTCCCTGTGGGCCAGGGCTGGCCATGGTGACTATGCAGAACCGAAACAAAACTTCAAGACAAAATCCACAATGTCCAACCAAATCTGAATTTCACCTAAACAGTGCAGTGTGTGTGTGTGTGTGTGTGTGTGTGTGTGTGTGTGGTGCTGGGGATTCTTCCTCTAACAGGCATTCTACTTCCAAGCTGCCCTATTTTATTTTTCATTTTGAAACAGGATCTCACTAAGTTGCTAAGGCTGGCTTTGAACCTGCAATCCTCCTGTCTCAGTCTCCCAAGTACAGGAATTACAGGTATGTGTCACCAAACCTGGCTCTTTTTTTTTTTTTTTTTTTTTTTTTAGTAGAAGTATGTCTCAAATAGTTCATGGAACATACATATACTAAAAAATTATGATTGCGTCTGAGTAGCTGGGCACCCTAAGTTTTTATTTGCAGAGTGTACAACCCTGGACCCAAAGCTACCTGGATCTGTGGATCTCTAACCCCCCCCCAAACCCAGTGGTGTCCCAGGATGGTGCCAGTAGTAAGGGGTTGACCTCGGCTCTTCTGAAGGCAACCTGGGGAGGGCGGTCACAAGTTCAGAGCTGCAGCCTGGGACTGGGCTGCACGGGAGGGGCTGTTTTTTAAGGGCAGCTAAACCAGAGCCCCCTCCCTTTGTGCTGGGTCAG
The DNA here is from genome assembly GCA_004027655.1 of Graphiurus murinus. Lineage (NCBI taxonomy): Eukaryota > Metazoa > Chordata > Mammalia > Rodentia > Gliridae > Graphiurus > Graphiurus murinus. Next base: position 8,564 of record PVLC010017125.1, read on the forward strand.
CTCCAGCCTCTTTGCTGGAGGCTTAGCCTCTTGAGAAAAGGTTCATTTGGAGAAAAAACAAAGTCTTTTGGGTTTCTAGCACACAGGGTTAAGATGCCTGCTGTTTTCCTTCTCTTCTCTGAACTTGGCTTCAAGAGAGGGGTTATGATCCTTTGCTTGTGAAGTGCTGGGCTCGAGCTGTCCACACCCAGGGAAACTGGGGCTTCCGGACCCTCCCCCCCCACCTCGAAGGCCCTTGGTGGAGTTCTGTACCCTGGGCATATCTAAGGTCTGTGCCCAAAGGCCCCGGGTGGAGTCCTGGGGGCCTCTCTGCAGAGTGGAGAAGCCAGATCCCTTCTAGAATCTGTTCAGAGCCAGGCAGTGGCCACCCACCCTGGACAAGCTTCTGCCCTCCAGGACTGTGCAGGGCAGTCTGCTGGCATCTCTGAGGAGCTCAGCAAGGGACAGGCCCCTGTCCCTCTTGGGACACAGGAGTCTTGGACACCCTTGGATGGGTACCCCATTCCAGGAGCCCCTCTGGACCTTCAACAGCCCCTGCTCCAGACTCTGCCCAGACCACCCACTCCCAAAGAGTCTTCCAGTTTGCAAGGCCTTGGGCCGCCTTCCGGCCTGCCTTTCTAGGCTGGAGGTGGACCCCTGTCCTCCCCTGCCCTCAGGGAGCGCCAGCCTGCTCTCCCACATCCCTGCCCCAAGAGTCTCTGCTGCCAGGGGCCAGGCCCCCCTCTCCTCCCCAGCTGTGCAGACCACTGCAACAGGGGCGCCCCACGCATCCCTGGGTTTCCACTCGCCCCCAGGAGGACCAGGGGGTGGAGGTCCCCGCCTGGCAGGGGCCTTTGTGTACCAGCCGGTGAAGGACAGGCCCAATTCTAGTGCAGAGCAGGCAGGCTGCCAGCGGCCAGACCAGCCTCCTCCACTGGCAGGGTGGCAGAGGGCGTTCATTACGCCAGGGGGAGGGGGTGTTGAACTCGATCTGAAGGGGGCTCGGGGTGGTGGGGGAGTGGGAGGGACAATTCACAAAAGCCAGGGCTAGAAACTCCCAAGGCTTTTTAAAGCGCTTCCCTTCTCTCCTCCCCTCCCCCGCAGGGCACCCCTCCCCCACCTCCAGCCTCTGGTGGCCTGCAGCCAACAGTGGCCACTGCGCGCATCCAGCGCTTCTTCCCCGGCCTTCCCAACTCTACCCCTCTGGCCACCTCGCCCCCCCCCAACTCTGGACCCTGATTTTTCCAGGCTTCCTCCCCGGCTGGGCCCCTGGGTCGCAGGCCGGCACTTTGCACGCCTGGAGCAGCCCGGGGCCCGCGGTCCACGGCCCTGCTGGGCCACCCCGGCCAAGAGGAAGATCGCTGTGTCTGCAGAAAGCCGGCCTCGGCGACTGCATTCCCGGGTCGCGGCTTCCTGGCCCGCGGAGCCGCACCCTTGGCCCCCACCCGATCCTTAACCCCTTCCTTCCTCGCGCCTGGGCCTTAAAACCCCAAGGGTTTTAAGGGGGACGGGCGGCGAGTGCCAGCTCACCCCGCTCACTAAGGAAGTGGGGGTGACAGGTTTGCTCACCCGTTCTCACCCCCCCCCCGTCCCCCTGCACCCCGCAGGACGCCCCCCTTCCCCCCTCGAGGCCCCGATCGCGCGCTAACTCGCTAGCTCGCCGGCAGTCGGGGCCTCTGGCCTGGTGGTTTCCGGGGAGAGCGCCTGGCAGAGAAAACCTCCGCCGCTTCTTCGGCGGGCGGGGCGGACCATGCCAGCCAGGGACGCGGGAGGGTGGGGGGTCCCTCCCCCCGCGGAACCAGTCTTACGGCGGGGAGTACTAAGGAGAAACGTCGCGGCCCCATCAGGGGCAGCGCTTGGGCGTGTGGCGCCCCGGGGGGTGGGGGGACAAAGGTCAGCCGCTGCCTGCAGGCGCTGCGCCGAGACCGGCCCCACCCGCGGGCGCTCACCCCTGCACCCCCCGCCTCCGCCACCCCGATCCCAGGGCTCGCCCGCGCCGTGGGCACCGCCGGAGAAATCTGGCGCACCCCCGCAGGAGCTGCCCTTCCGCGTGGAGCGCCTCTGCTCTCCCAGGAGTTGGGGGTCACCGACCCTCTTGGGCGGGCGCCGCTAGCTCGCGAGGAACCAGTCCACTCGGCGGGTGCAAAGTTTAGCGCGAGACGGGAAAGGCTTCCTGCCAGAGACTGAGGCGGAAGTGGGGGGGGGCGCGGTCCAGTCACCTCCCCAGCCGCGACGTCCCCGGGGCTCAGCGCCACCAGCAAAAGTGCACCTTCCACATCTCCATTTAATATATACATTCAAGCAGGTAATAATTGGAAGCTTATAGTTTAGACATTTCTAGTAGCAGCAGGTTCTAGAGAGAGAGTTCTTTTAGCCTTTTAACAAACTTCTTTTTTTTTTTCTTTTTTTCACATAGAAACAACACATCCATGTGTACGGTATCAAAAAATATATACCAAGGTTACTGGTGTCGCAGTTCCTGGAGGGGGAGGAAATGAAATCAACCGAAATACTGAACTTCGAAGAGGAAGAAAGGTCAACAGAAAATAGTTTTGTCTTGATATAGAATATAACATGATCTAGGGGAAACTCCATAAATCTAGGTTTTTATATTTCAATATATAAATACCTACAAATAAATATATTTATATATATATATATATCGGCCCGAGTGGGGGTGGTCGGGACTTTTGAGCTCAAACAATACATTTCAATAATAACACCACGTACAAACGGGGGAGGGGGCAGAGTCAGCACTTGACGAGTTAGCACGGTTAAAATATAATACTATAACTCTGAGGCCGCCGCCGCGCGCGGCTGCCCCGGCAGTTCCCGAAGTCCACGGGGGAGGGAGCGGGAGAGGACAGATGGCGGCGAGACCGCAGGCACCGCGTGGAAGGAGACGGGCCGTGCCGGGCGCCCCGCAGGGAGTGACCTGGCCACCGAGGCCACCAGGGGCCCCGCTGGCATCTCCCGCAGCGGAGAGGGGAGCCCTCCAGGGGCCGCCAGGGCGGGGAGGCGCTTCTCTTTCCCACGCCCTCCGGCTACACCGTCACGTATTCCTTGAACGTGACGGTGAGGCAGTTCGCGGTGACGTCGGTGATAATTATATTCCCAAAGAAGGGCTTGAACTCGCTCAGCGGCTCCGCGGGCTCGTCCTGGGCCTCGGCCGGAGGCTTCTCGGCCGCTCTCGCCGGCACCACCGCCGCCGCGGCCACCGCGGGCGCCTCGGGCTTCACCTGGAGCGCGCTGGGCGGCTCCCCGGCCTCGCCGCGCGTCTTGACGCAGCGCAAGTCTATGGGCTCGTCCAGGTCGGAGTCCAGCAGGATGACCTCGGGCTGCGGGGGCGCCGCGGCGGGCGGCACGTCGGCGGGGCGCTCGGCGGCCGGGCTGCCCCCCAGGCAGGTGGGGGTGCTGATGCTGCGCGCCGTCAGCCGCCTCTTGCAGGGCTCGCGGTCGCCGTGGGTCTCGGAGAGGCAGCGCTTGCGCGCGTGGGAGAGATTGAGGCCCACGGAGTGGTGGTGGTGGTGGTGATGGTGGTGGTGGTGATGGTGGGCGGGCGGGTGCGTGCTCCGAGCCGGGTCCCAAGCCAGTAGGTCCGGCTTGGTGGTGAGCTGCAGGGGCTGCTCGCCGAAGGCCTCCTTGGCCGGGGAGAGCTTGCGGGGGCCGGCGTCCTGGGGCTGCGGGTCCCCGGACCCGGGCGCCTCCTCCTCTCTCCTCTTGCAGGGCGCTTCGGCTTTCTTATCCTCGGCGCCGCTGGAGGCCTTTTTAAATGTCCTGTCGGCCGGGGGGTGGCGCTCCTCGGCGGCGCGCTTCTTGTGACTGGGGGAGCGCGCCTCGCCCTCGGCCGCCTCGCCGGACTTGATCTTCACCGCCTGCATGCCGTTCTCCATGTATTTGCTCATCACGATCACGATGCGCCCGTTCTTGTTCTTGTTCTTCACGATCTTCATCTTGCCGCCAATCCCGTTGCCTGTCACCGCCTCTTTGGGGGCCGGTGTCATCCCATTGGGTGGGCCCTTCTCCGAGCCCTTGCCTGCAGCCCCCGCCGCTCCGGCCAGGGGCTTCACCGCCCCCAGGTAGCCCTTGGCGGCCGGGCCATGGGCCCACTTGTCGGGAGGGTGGCTCTTGGTGCCCAGGTCCGGGCAGGTGGGGCTGGGCGCCTCCTTGTGGCCGCCCTGGTACTGCAGGTCGTACATCTTGGGGTCCGGCTGGTAGGGGTGGTGCTTCTTGCTGTTGAGCTGGTAGTAGTATTTGCCACTCTTGCCCGGCGGCGGCGGCTTGCCCGCCCGCTCCTTGCCGTGCGGCTGGTACTGGTGGTGCTTCTTGCTGTTGAGCTCGTACTGGTGCCCCTGGCCTTTGCCCTGCGTGCCCAGCTCCAGCTTGGTGCGGTTGTCAGCAGAGGAATCCTGGAGCCCGGTCAGGACATTGGAGCGACGGGCAAAGGTGGGTACCTGGAGCGGGGAGCGAGGAGAGGGAGAAGTTCGGCCCCACAACGCCAGGAGCTGATCAAGGGCGCCTCCTCACCCTGCACGAACTGCAGCTGCGTCACAGGGGCGGGGCTAGGAGAGGACTCCTCCCCCCTCGGGGGCTGGCAGGTAGTTCTGGGTGCTAGGATGGGCTCCCTCCCCCAACCCCCGCGAGCCGCGAGCGTTCACCTGCACCACCAGCGGCTTGGGCTTCGGTCCTCTCTTCCGATATCCCATCAACTGCTCCTGCCGTTCCCTGGGGAGGGAAGAGAGGCCCCACGGTTAGCTCTTCGGCGACACCCCCCACCCCGCTTTGCTAGTGACGCCCAGGCACTGGCCCGCAGAATAAACTCTGCAGCCAACCGGGCGCCTCGGTAAGGTGCCAGCAGCACCCGGACCGCACCTAGGGGCCTCAGAGAAGAGGGCGCCCACCTCTGACACATCTAAATCCGACACCCCACGCCCCTGCCCGGTAGGCTGCAGCTTGGGCGGGGTCGTCGGCACTGGGTCACAGCCTTGGGCCGGTGACTCCAAGTGGCCTGGGCGCGGGGGTCCCGGGAATAACGGCCCAAACGAGGTGCGCGCCGACCCCTTCCCATCGACAGAAGCGCGGGATGCTAACGACCTCATTAAGATTCTGATAACGAGAGCCGCCGGCAGAAGGGAGGACTCGATTTCTTAAAGGCCAGGCACTAAATAGGGGGAGGGGCTGCGCCCTTGTTTACACAGCGGCAAATGAGCCAATTAGGGCCTGGGGGCGGGGGCCGGCCGCGGAGGCCGGGGTCTGGTCAGGTTTTGCAGCCACCTGGCGAACCGGCCCGACACCGCCCCTGCTGAGCCAGGGGGCGGGGCGGGGGCGGGGCGGAGGACTGAATCCTCGTGGGGAGCGGGATCCTGGCCGCCTGGATTCTCATATTATCAATAAAGCTCACGGATGGGGACACGGGGCACTACAGCCGCCAAGCCAGCCGAAGAGTGACCCACCTGGTGGCCGATCGTCCCAAGCACTGCCCAGCCCTCCGTGGGAGAGGAGGGTGCCCCCGGAAGAATCTGCCCAATTAGCAGCTCATTCCCGGCCCAAAGACCCGCTCTCCAGCGACCCTAGTTGCCCCGCCGCTCTACTGCCCGTGGGCTAACCCAGGGGAGTTCCGCCATGCCCTGGAGCCCGGGCAGGGGCCTGACTCCGAAGTTGCGTGGCATTGCAACAGCCTGCGTCTTAATTCTTCGGGGACTCATTATGCAACATGGCATCAGCCGCTGACATGGTTACAGGGTGGTGAACTCCCAGGTGGAGTCGGGGCAGGAGCCTGGCCCGGCGCCCCCCTGCGTCGCGGGAGAGCAACTTCCCCCGCCGCTGGCTTGCTCAGAGGTCTAGAGTTTAGTTTTTGCACCAAGCGCGGCAACAGGAAATAATGCAAAATATAAGGGTAAGGGGCCTGGAAGGCAGCGAGGGGGCCGGCTCTGGTGGCTCCCGCGGCGCTTCCCTCCGTGCCCTTCCCCCTCTGTCCTCCCCGAAACAGAGAACCGCAGCCACCGGCAGCAGCGAATCCAGCTGCAGCAGCTGCATGACAAACATCTGTGTGCAGGATGACCCCCCCCCCCCGCAAGAAGTCATACCTCCACCACCAGGCAGCGCTCACCCCACCCTGACAGGGCACCCTGCCCACCAAGTAACCCCGTGGGGGGGTGCAAAGGGCGCTAGACTCCAGTCAGTATCTATTCCCTGCCACCCCCAGCTCCTGGTGGAGGTGGGGGGGGGCAGTTCAGGCCTTGCCAACTTTTCTCCAGCTGCCAACAGGTTAAGTTCAGTTCCATGACGTCCGGGCGGTTTCACAATGCCAGCTCCTTCGGAGCTGCCCCGAGGTGCCCGTGCCAAGCGACCAGCGGCTGCAGGAGCAACACCTAGGCTCTGGGGGTGGGGCCCCAAGGTTGCCACCCGAGGAGGGCCACAGGGAACCAGGCCCAGCCCCGAGTTCTCCCAGGCAGCTGCAGGGCCACCCATGGCCGTTCTTCTGGCAGTTCCCCCAAAACACAAGCCCGGCCTTCCCAGGCCCTGCCCCGCCCCCACTCCCAAGCTGTAGCGACTGCCAAGGACACCGGGGTGGAGGATCGGAGGCCGCAGCCTTGCCGGTCCAGGCCCGCGGTCTCCCCCCTTGCCTCTCTCCCAGAGCTGCTGCATCCCAAATACGGTCACGGTGGCGGGCTGCGGCTGCTTGGGGGACGCTCACCTGTTCTGGAAGGCGATCAGCAGCCGGGGATCCAGGATGTTCTCCTCGGGTTCCCACGTGTTATATCTTGCAAGGGAAAAGGGAGGGGGACACGGAGTAAAAAAACCGAGCCAGCTCTGCGGCCTCCAGGTAGGGAATGACAGAAGGCCCTAGTCTGTCTGCAGGAAGGAAATGCTATTTAGCTGTGGATGTGGAGGGTGCTGGGTAGATTTCTTCAGGCCTGACATGTCCCCCATATACCGGCCCCCCCCAAGTCAAAATAAACACACAAGGGCAGGAAGAAAGGGGCGGGGTGAGGAAAATGAAACTAGTAGTTTATTTTGCAGTTGTCAAGAATTTTAAGCATGTTACTGCGACATGTTCCAAAGCCACTTTCCTCCCCAGGAACCCTGCGTGCGAAGCAGCCGAAATGCAAAGTCCCCCTCCTCCTCTCCCCAGCCCCGAGTCTCCGCCAGGGCTTCAGCCGTTCTGCATTTGACCCCTAATCCGATAACCGACAGCCCAGCGCCCCCCCTACACACCCTCGCGGCCCAGGAGCCCGCTGTCACGGGCAGGCAAACCCCAAATACTCAGCAACACAAAAATATGCCTCTCTCTCTCTGTATGTGAGTGTGTGTGTGTGTGTGTGTGTGTGCGCGTGTGCCTGCGCGTGTCTCCATCCGGTGCCTTCGCATTTCAAATTAAAGAAAAAAATTCCCCACCAAAAGCGCCGCAGTGACAGCTCCCAACATTTTCTGCCTTTTTTCTTCTCCTCCCAGCACCACTAGGAGGGAGGAGGCACACAATTGCATTTTCGTCGCTTTTTAATTTTTTTTTTTTTTTTTTTTTTGGTTTTGCAATATGGAGCCGTTCGGTGGAGGGAAAGGGGAAAGGAGCCATTTTCTGCTACACATCAGTCAGTGCCTGCGCCCTCCCTCCCTCCGCCGGCCTCCCCGGCTCGGCCCCGCGCCTCTCCAGCTCCTCCGGCTCCTCTAGTGCATAAATTAGTGATGGCATTTCCCGGAGAGCGGAGCACAACACAGGGCGCCGGGCTCGGGCTCGGCGGCTCGGCTTCCCAGTGCCTGCCACCGACTTCCCCACCCCCTCCTCCTCCACCCCACCTCCACCCCGCCTCCCGTCCGCTCCCCCACCACCCCACCAGCTCGGCGGGTCCGGCCGCCCGGCGCCCCGCACCGCGGCACCCGGGCTCCCGCCCCCGCCGCTACTTACTTGGGGGACCAGCCTCTCCATTTCACTAGATACTCCACTCTGCCCTGAGGGGGAAGAGACAGCACTCCATCAGCTTCCGCGGGATCCCCGGCTCCGGCCCGCAGCCTCCCCACCCCCTCCCCGCCTCTCGCGGGGGCTCCAGCCGCCGCTCCCGCGCTGCCGCGCCGCCGCCCCCGCGCCGTCCTACCTTGCGGATCCGCTTCTTCTCGATGCTCTCCACCGCGAAGACGTGCTCGCCAACAGCTGGCAGCTCCATGGCCGAGCCCGAGCGCGCCGGGGCGCGGGGGCCGGCGCCGCTGCAGACACTGCTGGCTCCTGCCGGCGCGCAGCTGCTGCCCGGTCCGGCCGAGGCGCCCCGCCGCCGGCGCTGCCCTGGCCGCCCTCCCGCCGATCGCCCCGCACAGCCCAGTCGGCCGCCGCTCCCCGCGCCCGCCCGGCTCCCGGCTCGCGCTCGCTCAGACAACTGAGCCCGGGCCGCGGCTGCACAGAACTCATGCAAATCCCGGACGTCAGCGGGCGGGGCCTCGCAGGGCCAGCTCGGCGTCAGGGGGCGGGCCGCGGCGCGGATTGGCGCAGCCGGGCCTACCGGAGGCCCCGGGCCTGGGCGGCGGGGAGGAGGAGGGCGCGGGAGGGGCCCGGGAGGAGGAGGGCGCTGGGGAGGTGCAGGGGAGGGATCTGCGAGCCGGGAGAGGGAGCGGGGGCCGGGCAGGAGAGGTGTGTCAGCCGGGTGCCGCGGGGGTGGGCAGCCGAACCGGCTGGACCCTCTCCCGTAGCCCGGCGCCTGGGCCTTCTCCACCGCCGGCCGCTCGGCTGTCTGTGTGCCGGGCCCAGGGACCCCTGCTGGGGGCCACGGAAGCCTCCACTGCAGTTTTCAGTTGCTCCGAATTGCGTCATGGGCGGCTCCGGAGGCCCGGAGAACTGCCGGCAGGGGGCGGAATCGGGGCGGGGGCAACTTGCGCCCCACCCTCGGTGCCCCGTCGCCCCGCCCCGCGGGGCCTCGGGCATTTAGGAAGGCGAGGAAGGGAGAGAAAGGGCGGGGAGCAGACAGAACTGGGTGTGAGGGAGCGGTAAGGAGAGACGAGGAAGAGGACCGAGGAACAGCCGGTCCCGGAACCCTAGTGCTCAAGAACCTCAACAGAAAAGGGCTCTCCGAGTCTGATCCCACCCCGATCCTGAACAGCCCCCCAATTTACGCTTGGCCGGCTCCCTAGCGGGGCGGGGGCGGGATGTCCAGTTACCGGCAGCTCCAAGGGCCAAGCAGGACGCGAGGCAGAGAGGACACAGGGGATGTTTGAGTCTGCCTGGGGGCCCGAAGGGACTTCGTGGAAAGGGCCTCCAAAGAGAGCCGAGTGGAGGTTGGGACTGGGCGTACAAAGAGCCCGCGGTGCCAAGGGGAGGTAGATGGAATGGCCGTGGCTATGCATTCCTCATGAATTCGCTTCCCCTGGTCCCCGACAGCCTAGCCGAGGCCCTGCGGACGCGGCCGGAGCTGCCAAGTGTGAAGTTTAGCACCTCCGGCGGCGGGCGAGACGGCGCGTTCCAGCGTGCCGCTGCAGCGTCCGGCTGGGGGAGCTGCTGCGCCCCGCGCGGCCTCCCGAGGGCGCCGCCAGCGGGTCCGCGGGCTCCGTGGGGTCGGGGTTGGGGGACCCGGCGGGGAGCAGGGAGGCCCGCGTGGGAGGGGCAGGAGCCTGGGGTGTGTCCGGGTCCCGGGCCCTGGGCTCCTGAAAGACAGCGAGCAGGAAGCTTGCGCAATCCCTTGGCTGGGCGTCCGTGGAGAAAGAAAAAAGCGCAAAAGCCGAGCGAGAGCGGAGCGAGCGAGGAGGGCGGGCAAAGAGCCATCCGGGTCTCCGCTCCTGCCGAGACACAAGTCCCAGAATGCCGGCTGGGGACCGCGCCCGCTTGGGCGAGCCGGGGAGGGGCGTGGTGGGGAAGGGAGCCCCCAAAGCCTGCCGGGGCTCGTGTTCGCCGAGGAATCCAGAAGCCCGCAGACGACGGTCTGGTGTTGAATACACGTGTTGTTTTCACCAGTTCACAGCCGTCTTGCAGCTCCCGCGGCTGCCGCAGCTCCTGCTGCCCAGCGGCCACTGACCGGGGTCCCCGGGGCTCCTCCCGCGAGGACCGCCGGGGGTGGGGGTCGTGTTCTGGCGGCAGCTGAGAGGGTCCTGGCTTTGCAGCGACTGATCTCTGATGAGCCTAAGGCGGAAACCTAGGATTCCCCAACAAGTGTGTGTGTGTGTGTGTGTGTGTGTGCGTGCGTGTGTGTGTGTGTGTGTGTGTGTGTTGGGGAGGGGGTGTACCCGCGCCTGCCTGCTTTCCTCTCTACCCTCCGGGTTTATAGATTCGGGTTGGATCACAGGAAAAGCTTTTTCTCCTGCTCTGTTTGGCGTTTTACTGCCCACTGCGAGAAACTGTCGATTTGGGGACAGATCAGTCACAGAAGGAAAGGAGTTCTCCAGGCCAGCGCGGGAAGCGCTGTCAGTGCGACAGTCACCTGTCCATCCCGAGCCACCCGGGCTGTCCACGCTGCGGATCGGTCTCGAGGTCTGCAGAGGACTTGTCCCGGCCAGTCGCCTAGTCCGGGAAGAGGCTGAGCTTCCCGACATTCCGCCCGCCCCCTTACTCGAAAATCCCCTGGAAAATGTGTTTGCCACGGGTGCTTCCGCGGCGTCCAGGTTGGGGGCGCCGGGGTGGGGTGGGGGGAGGGCGGACGGCGGCTGCAGCCTCCCCGCCACCAGGGGCGTCCGACTGCGCAGGCGGCGGTTCGGCTCGCCGGGCCCAGGCCCCTCGGGGGCCCAGGCTTAGCACTTCGAGGATGGCTCGACGGGTCCGGTGTCCCGCCGACGAGTCTGCGCTGGAGCCGGGCTGGGTCGGCCGAGGCGAAGGGGAGGAAGGAAGGTCCCTGGCAGCCCGCACGCAGGATCTTCTCGGGAACTTCCTGTGCGGCGGCTCCCGGCTCTCTGAGTCTGCGGGAGGACCCGCCCCGGGCAGCTCAGAAGCCCGAAAGCCGCCGGCTACCCCCAGCCCCGAGCTGGGCCTTCCTTTGGATGATTCAGAAAGTGGCCGAAACTCAGACGCAACTCCGGTCCTGGTGGAGGGTGGGCCGATGGGGAAGGAGACCAACTTTCCGAATCCTATCCTAACCTCAGCGGGCGGCCCTAGACCACCGACCTTCCTGCGACTCGAGGCGCTCAGGTCCCCGGGAGTGGCCGTGGGTGGCCGGGAGGAGCCAGGACAGGGCCCCGGAGCTTCCAGCGGGCGCCCCCAGTCCCTTCCTGGAAAGCTTCCCATGGGGCCGCCTCCGACCGCCTTGGCCTCTCCCGGGGAGCTGCCAGAGACTGGCCCCAAAACTGGGATTTCCAGAGCCTTCTGCTGGGGCCCCTGCCGGCGACTGGGGATGCCCAGAGCCCCACGGGGAACCCGATACAAATCTCTGGTCGGTGTCTTTGAGGCTGTCACCTCCCAGATAGGGTCACAGCGTTCCTGAGGTTTCTCTGCCAGGCAGAAGCCCTGCGGATGCCATCTCAGTGTGGGGCCCTCAGGGGCCTCCAGGGGCCACCGGAGAGGAGCGGCGATCGGCTCCCGGCCTTGGGCTCCCGCCTGGAGGGGAGGGGAGGGGAGGGCAACTCAGAAGTCAGGAGCTTTTTAATGGCTTTGGACTGAAGAGTGGTTACTGAGAGTCCGAGCACAGAAGAGGCGTAACCTTCGACAACCCCCGAGGGGGGGGAAAAAAATAAAAGGGACTTCTTAAAGAACCCCTCTGCTGGAATGGGCTGCAGCCTAGGAGACTGTCGCCGCCACCCCCGGGCCGGGCTCTGGGCTCTGCTCGGAAGGGGCGGCCTGTGGCTTCCCGGACCGGCTGCCCCAGGTGGATTTCAGATGCCGAGGGGGATTTCGCTAGCAGTGACTTCAGATCTGCCCGGGCTTTGGCTAGACCTCATTCCTCTCCCTTGTCCTGAGCAGGCGACTAGTCTTGTCTTGGACTCTAGTGCTGGCGTTTGGAAGACTGTATTTGTAGCGTCGGCTTGGGGGGAGCTGACCTGGCAGACGGACCAGGTCGGGGCGTCGGTGTGGCCGCCCCGCACTCCGCCCCCTCCACCCTCCACCCAGGGCGGCTTTGTTTCCAAGAGCGTCCCTCCAATCGCCACGTCCCCCCAGCCCGGCTTCTGCTCTATGTCACACCGCCCTCGAAGAGTCGCCTTTTATTTGCGCGACCGAGACCCTGACGCCCCCACGTCCCACCCCCAAGGCCCCCGCGGGTCGGGAGCTCGGGATCCAGGCGGGCGGGCGGCCTGGTAGCGTGCACGAGCAGGGACGTGGGCCCGGAGTGCCCCGAGGCTGTGGCCCCCTGGCAGGGCCCGGCACCCCTCGGGGCCACACCGGCGCCTGCGGGGCCGCGCCTCCGCATTGCGGCACGCTGGGGTCGCCGGCGCGGAAGCCGGACGCGCGGTGGCCTGCGACGCCGGCTGGCTGGCCCACCCCCTTGCAGCGCCAGGCAGCCGCCCCAGGCCGGCCCGAAGGAGCCCACCCGGCTGCCGCCCGCGCTCAGCCGCGGCCTGGAGAGCGGCGCCCCCGGGACCATATTTCAAACACGATCTTTGGAGCCGCCGCCACCGCCCGCCGCCGCGCGCTCACAACGGCCTCGGCGCGCGGCGTGGTTTTTGTATGTGGGTTTCGTGTTCCCCAGGCCTCGCCGCCGGGCCCCCCCTGCCCCAGAGGTGCGCCCCTCCACGCCCGCCCCTGCGCTGCGCTCTCGGGTGTCCCCGTCGCGCGCCCAGACCCAGCGGGGCCCACGCGCAGGGCGAGATTTCTTTCTTCCCTTTCCCAACCCAGAGCTCGCTGCTGCAGCAAGCCCGAGGATGAGCTGAAAACCGCTCGGCAGACCCCGAAGGGGTCGTCAGCCGAGGCGCCACGACCACGCCGCCTCCCCCCGCCTCCCCCGCCCCGGCCTCGCGGCGCGCCCAGGGCGAAGCGCGCGCCCGAGGGGGTATTTGTCTTGGGGGGGCGCTGAGCACGGCGGGCAGGGAAACTGGGCTCCCTGGCGCTCCTCTCCCCACCCCGGGCAGAGGGGCGGGCCCGATCGGAAGGGCCCGGTGCGTCTCCGCCTCCGGGGCTGGCGGGGAGCCGGGGCTGGCCGCGGCCCGGAACCGCGAGGACGCTGCTCGGAGGCCGCGTCCGGCGTCGCCCGAGCGGGGGAGGGGGCGGAGGCTCGGAGCCGCGGCCGCGCGTCGCCTCCCGCGGATCGATCCCCAGGGGCGGGGGCGTGGCGACCCCCGCTGGACCCCTAGGGGCTGTCCCTGCAGGACGAGGGTGTCCCGGGATCCTGTGGCCGAGGGATGACGGCCGGGAGGGCCCAGCCAGCCCCGAGCTCGGCCTGCACGGGGTACGGGTGGTAACGCCTCGTGCACCCCCTCCAAAAAATGCCATATTGTTTGCGTTGCGCCGGGTTTGGGACACTTCCGGAACCGAGTCCGAACGCGCTGCAACTTCATCCCTCCTGGTCCTTGCCCCCGTCCCTGCCCCACCCCCACCCGCGTGGAACATGGTCACTCAGTCCATTCCTCGGCCCCACCCTCCTGAATCCTGAAATGTGTGAGTGTCCCCTCGACCCCACCTCGGGAAAGATACCCCAGGTTTGCCCAAGAAGCCCCTTCCCCAGCTTTTCCGGAAGGACACTTCCTGGGATGGTCCCTGAGGATTCCCGAGGCATCCCCCGGGCTCCTCACCTGCCCACTCTGGGTGGCCCAGGCGGGGGCCGGGGCAGGGGCGCCGAGGAGCCTGCACTCTCCGCGCCCTCCTCTAGGGGGCGGGCTCCAGCCGGGCTGGCCTGCCAGGGGCCGTCCCTCCGCGCCTCTCCGCAGTGGGAAGGTGGTCTGCGTGCGAGGGAGAGTGGGGGTCTCGCTGAGGCGCGGGAGGAACCGAGAAGCCCCGCACTCCTGGCCTCCTGCCCCCGCCCCTCCTCCTTACTCCAGGGTTGGCTGCAGCCTCCCCAGCCAGAAACAGCCGGCCCCTGAGGGACTTTGAGCCTTAGGAGCCTCTGCACACTTCGGGCTGCGTGCATCTCCGTGGTGAGGGTGAGAGTTTCCTGAAGGGGTTCCTTGCAAACACACACACACACACACACACATACACATTGAGGTGTTTAAAGGCAATCTTATGTCCAGCGGTGAGTCCCTCTTGTTCTATCAAAGGGCCAGTAAGGAACAAACTTCCTACAGTACCCATTTCCCCAGAGAGCCAGGCCAGCTTTACTGTAGGAATCCGTGTCCAGGACAGCCTAGAACCAAAGTCCCACCAGATCCTGTTTACCCTAACCTCACTGAGATTCACTGAAGCAAGGTTTGCTGCTGATAATGACTTTTTTTTTGTACTAAGGATTGAACCTGGGAGCATGCTAATACCTCCGAGCTACACCCTCAGCCCTTCTTATTTTTATTTTGAAACAGGGTCTTACTAAATTGTCGAGGGTGTCTTTATGAAGTTCCCGGGCTGGCCTTGGAATCTGTGATCCTCCTGTCTCAGCCTCCAAAGTCCTGGGATTACAGGACTGATAAATGTCCTTTGTGAAATTGCCTGCTTCCCCTGCTGCTGACTGAGAAAATTAAAGGCCCAAGAGATACCCCAGGTAGGAGGAAGGGGACCCCGCCACCTGGATCCCCCAGAAGGGCGCTAACTGGGTCAGCGTCAGTCTTGAGACCCGCTGGACAGAGTTCGCGCTGAAGCTCGCAATCTCATCTTTTCTGGCTTCAGACCAACCAACGTCGACGGGGAGAAGCAGTGTGAGTGGAGCTGAGTGAGGCTGGGCTTGGTACAAGGCCCAAGCAGCTGGCCTCGGGAGTGGAGCCCTCATGGACGGGCGCCCAGAGTGGCCCTTTCACCAGGCCCGGAAACTCAGCGCAGCCCCCCAATACTACTGGGGACCCACAGGGTTCTAATTTCTTTCTTTTTAAATTATTTTTATTTATTTATTTATTTTTTTTGTGGTACTGGGGATTGAACTCAGGGGCATTCTACCTCCAAGCTATACCCCCAGCCCTATTTTTTATTCTTTATTTTGAAACAGAGTCTCACTAAGTTGCGGAGGGCCTCACTAAGTAGTTGAGGCTGGCTGCGAACCCAGATCCTCCTATCTCAGCCTTCTAAGTACTGGGATTACAAGCGTGTGCCACCACATCCAGCTCTTTCTTTTTTAAAAAAACTCATGTATTGTGCCAAGCATGGTGGCACATGCCTGTAATTTCCATTCTTGGGAGGCTCAGAGAGAAGGATCACAGGTTCAAGGACAGACTCTCAGCAACCTCTTGAGACCCTGCCTTAAAACAAAACAAAAAATAAAAAGGACTGGAGGTGTAGTTCAGAGATAGAATGCCCCTGGAATCAATTCCCAGTACAATAAATAGATAGATAAGTAAATTCTGCATTAGCCAGGTATAGTGGTGCATCCCAGGACTTGGGAGGCAGAGACAGGAGGATTCCAGGTTCCAGGACAACCTCAGCAACGTTGCAAGACCCTGTTTCAAAATAAAATATGAAAAGGGCTGGGGGTGTAGCTTGGAGGTAGAATGGCCCCGAGTTCAACGCCCAGTTGCCACAAAACAAAATTATGTATTTAAAAATCATGGTAAAATATGTATAACATATTTTAGCTCAATTTCAGCATTTTAGTCCTGTTTCACGACGTAGTTCAGTGGCATCAAAACACATCCATACGGTCAGCCTGCAGGACTGTTTCATTTTCCTGAACAGAAACTCTGACCCGGGGTTGGGGATTTAGCTCAGTGGCAGAGAGCTTGCCTAGCACGCACAAAGTCCTGAGTTCAATCCTTGGCCCTGTAAAAAACAATACGAAAAAAAGTATTAAAAAAAAAAAACTCACAAAACCCAAGAAACTGTCCCGTTAAGCATCAACGGCCCAGCCCTCCTGCCCAGGCCCTGCGACCCCTGCTCCACTTTCTCTCTAGGAAAACTGTCTGGGAACTCGTGTAAGTGGGATCATACAATCTTTGTGCTTCTGTGACGTCTTATTTTGCTGTTTAATGTCCTTGAGGCTCAACTATGTCATAGCAAGTGTCAGGATTTCTTTCCTTTAGGAGACTAAATAATATACTACTGCAAGTGGATATAATATGTGTGTGACTGTGTGTGTGGGGGGAGAGGAGTTCTGGGGATTGAACCCAGAGACATCTTAGCTCTGAGCTATACCCCCAGTGCTTTTTTTTTTTTTTTTTGCGATACTGGGGATTGAACTCAGAGGCATTCTACCTCTGAGCTATATCCCCTTTATTCTTTTTTTTTTTTTCTATTTTTTATTCTTTATTTTGAAACAGGGTCTCACTAAGTTGCGGAGTGCCTCACTAGGTAGCTGAGGCTGGCTGCGAACCCGGATCCTCCGGTCTCAGCCTCCCAAATGCTGGGATTACAACCCCAAGTGCTTTTTAGTTTTCATTTTGAAACAGGATCTCACTAAGTTACTGCACGCTGGCCTTGAACCTGTGATCCTCCTGTCTCATCCCCTTAAGTAGTGGTATGACAGGCATGTACCACCGTGCCTGGCTAAGATATAATTTCACCAGAAGGAAAAAAAAAAAAAAACCTATCAGTCAAAGAGAATGTTTTAATTTATAATATTAACATGTTCATTTTTATACCAATGTAATTGTAAAATGTCATTTCCAGTGTGTATGTGTGTGTGTGTGTGTGTGTGTGTGTTGCTGGGGATTGAACCCAGGGGCATTCTACCTCCAAGCTACACCCTCAGCTCTATTTCATTTGGAAACAGGACCTTGCTAAGTTGCTGAGGCTGGCCTCAAACTGTGACCCTCCTTTCTCAGCCTCCCAAGTTCTGAGATAATAGATGTGTGCTGCCTTGTCTGGCTCCAATACTTTTGGGGGGGGGGCACTGGAGACTGAACCCAGGGGCATTCTACCTCCAAGCCACACCCCAGTCCTATTTTATTTTATTTTTTAAATTTGGAAACAGGGGGCCGGGCGTGGTGGCGCACGCTTGTAATCCCAGCATTCGGGAGGCTGAGACCGGAGGATCTGGGTTCGCGGCCAGCCTCAGCTACCTAGTGAGGCACTCTGCAACTTAGTGAGATGCTGTTTCAAAATAAAGAATAAAAAATAGGGCTGGGGGTATAGCTCGGAGGTATAACACCCCTGAGTTCAATCCCTAGTACCGCAAAAAAAAAAAAAAAAAAAAATTTGGAAACAGGGTCTCACTAGATTGATGAGATTATTATTATTATTATTATTATTATTATTATTATTATTATTATTATTATTATTATTTTGGTACTGGGGATTGAACCCAGAGGCATTCTACCTCCAAGCTACACCCCCAGTCCTATTTTTTATTCTTTATTTTGAAACAGGGTCTCACTAAGTTGCGGAGAGCCTCACTAAGTAGCTGAGACTGGCTACAAACTCAGATTCTCCAGTCTCAGCCTCTCAAGTACTGGAATTACCAGCGTGCGCCACCACACCCAGCCAGAGTCTCACTATTTGCTGAGGCTGTCCTGAAACCTGCGATCTTCCTGTCTCAGTCTCCCAAGTACTGAGATTGCAAGCGTGTGCCAGCACACCTGGCTCTAATACTCTTTTTTTTTTTTTTCCCTCTGTGGCACTGGAGGTTGAACCTAGAGGCATTCTACCTCCAAGCTACACCCCCAGTCGTATTTTTTATTCTTTATTTGGAAACAGGGTCTCACTAAGTTGCAGAGGGCCTCACTAAGTAGCTGAGGCTCACTAAGTAGCTGAGGCTGGTTTCGAACCTGCGATCCTCCTATCTCAGCCTCCCAAGTACTGGGATTGCAAGCGTGCGCCACCACGCCTGGCTCTAATATATTTTTTAAATGGAGGTCTCATGAAGACTAACATGCCCAGGACCCATGAACATCAGAATGCAGCCCTGCTTCTGGGGGTGCCTCCAATGACACTTCTGGGGAGGCTTGGTGAATGGGATGGCCAGTTGTCCCTATGAGAGCCTCAGGTGTCATTGCTGTAGGGCCCGACTGACGTCCCTGGGGGCCAGAGTGCACCTGTGTGTGTGGCCTGGTACCCCAGCATCCTCAGAGTACTTCCCCCCTCTTCAGGACGCTGGCTTCTGTTTGGTGTGACCGTGTGGAAGCCGCAGGAAGCCCAGGAGAGGCCCGAGGCCGGCCTCTCTTCTCTTCTTGTCTTTGGCGAGCGCCCTTCGGTGGGGACCGGCTCTGGCAGTGTGGATTTCTCCCGGATGTCTGTCTGGCCTGTGTCATCGAGCTCATCGCCCGGTGATTTGACAGTAATGATTGTAATGGGGCGATTTTGTATTCTTTGACTCACGCAGATCGGAAGGTTCAGAAATGGACCTGTGTCTCCCCACCCCCCCCCCCTTGCTTGAAATTGGTGTTTTCTTTGATTCGAGGGAAATAATGGAGAAAAAGAGCTGGAGAGAGAGAGAGAGAGAGAGAGAGAGAGAGAGAGAGAGAGAGAGAGAGAGAGAGAAAGAAAGAGAGAGAGAGAGACCTTGCTTTTTGAACCTAGCAGTGATTACTGAAATTTAGTTTAGTTTAGTTTTTTTTTTTTTCAGCTGAAAGTCCAAAGACTAGTACCATACAAGCCAAAACATATTGTATGGAGCTGGAGAAGTCTAGCTGCAGGAGCTTTTGTGGGAGAGAAATCTTTCTTGCATTTCTTTCTTTCTTTCTTTTTTTGTATAGGAGATTGAACCCAGGGGCATCTACCTTTCACGCTATACCCCCAGACCTATTTTATTTTTGATTTGGAAACAGGGTCTTGCTAAATTGCTAAGAGCATCACTAATTTGTGGAGGCTGGCTTCAAAACTGCCACCCTCCTGTCTCAGCCTCCCAAGAACTGGGATGACAGGCATGCACCACCATGCCCAGCTGTCTTTCTTGCATTCTGAAGAAGAGCTGCAGCTCTTGCCAGCAGGGAGGTGTGTGAGGATGGGACTCCTTCATCTTTTTCTATTTCTACCTGCAAAGATAACATTCCCATTTGCACCAAACCTGACTTGTACCAGCTATCCCCCAAGAGGCCTTGACGGGCAGTAGACAGACAGATGGACATAGGGGTGACCCATGGGTGTTAAGCGATGGAACCCCCCCCGGGGGGGGGGCTGATCATTTCCTCCTTGCTTCTCAGGCTGACCTGGGAGGTGCCACGTCTGCCTTCTGACTTTTTTTTTTTTTTTTTGGTACTGGGGATTGAACCCAGGGACATTCTACCTCCGAGCTACACCCCCAGCCCTATTTTTTATTCTTTATTTTGAAACAGGGTCTCACTAAGTTGCAGAGGGCCTCACTAAGTAGCTGAGGCTGGCCTCGAACCCAGATCCTCCGGTCCCAGCCTCCCAATTGCTGGGATGACAAGCGTGCGCCATCACGCCCGGCTCTGACTTTGGCCTATTGAAGAGAGCCCTTGCTCTGCGGTGACACTGGAATGTGTCCTGTCGTGCATGTCCCAGCTCTGGCACAGCGCCGGCCTTCAGAGAGGCATGGCTGGTGCTTGTGGACGCAGCCTGCTGAGCGGCCCTGGCGAGGCTTCCCTCGTTTTTCATGTGGCTCATTAGAAGCCTGATTATCGGCAGTGCTCACCAGCAACCTCCCCTGAAGCAGATCCTCTGGCCCTACTGAGGCCCCCCCCCCTCCCCCGGAGAAGGCCGGGGTGAAGCGGAGCGGCTACCTCCCGCCACCCCAGCCCCGGCTAACAAGAGCTGTATTGTGAGGTTCCAGGGCTGGGGGTGGGGACGCAGAAGGGAGTCTCTTGCCACAGAGCGGAAGTGGGGCCGGGGGCCGGGCAGGGAGGGGCCCCCACCTTCTGCCCCCGCTTGGCCCTGTCCCCTGTCTCGCGTCGTGCACCGGCTGGGGTGGTCTGGAAATGTGTCTTTAAGGCCAGAGGGAGGACAGGAGGTAGCTGTTTGCAGGAGGAGAGGGCTCCAGGTTGCCAAGGCGAACCTGTCAATAGAGTATTGAACAGGCCGGTCCATAATTGCCCATTTCAAACAGCCGGCTCCTGGTCCTCCTTACACAGCCCAGAGGACCGCAGGGTCCTAGCTGGGCCGGAGTACTGAGAAATGAGCCCCGGGCTCCCAGGAGAGGGTGCCCACCAGAGCCCCACCCCTCCTGAGAACCCCAGAGCAGGAAACCCGGGAGCATCTTTCCTCCCTTGCTCCCACCCTGGTTTGCAACTTGAGGCTACACGAACAACAGGCCAGCTCCCTGGAATCCAGAGGACCTTGCCTGAAAGGGGACCCCCCCCCCCGACTCCGCTGGATCTTCCCACCCCCTCCCAGCCCCAGACAAGGCCAGGGGCTGAGTGTCCGCTTTGGCAAGGCAAAAATGTAGAGCCCCTTAGTTCCAGGTTATGAACAATTTCAAGATGGCAGAGCAGCCGGGCGTGGTGGTGCACACTTGTAATCCCAGAACCGGAGGATCCAGGTTTGCAGTCAGCCTCAGCTACTTAGTGAGACCCTGTTTCAAAACTAAAGAATAAAAAATAGGGCTGGGGCCAGGTGTGGTGGCGCACGCTTGTAATCCCAGCATTTGGGAGGCTGAGACTAGAGGATCCAGGTTCTCAGCCAGCCTCACCTGCTTAGTGAGGCCCTCTGCAACTTAGTGAGACCCGGTTTCCAAATAAAGAATAAAAAATAGGGCTGGGGCTATAGCTCGGAGGTAGAATGCCCCTGAGTTCCATCCCCAGTATCGCAAAAAAAAAAAAGGGGGGGGGGCTGGGGGCATAGCCTGGAGGTAGAATGCCCCTGGGTTCAATCCCCAGAACAGAAAAAAAAAAAAAAAAGAAGATGGCAGAGCAGAGTATGAAACATCATTCCGATGGGTCTGTGTGGGCCCACGTCCATGAAAGCGACTTGTCTCTGCCCTGGGTGGCAGCTGCCTGCCACACGAAGCTCTGTGGCTTCTCCCTGGGCGTGATTCGGGTCCTGCCTGGTCTCTGCTCTCTTCTGGGCCTCTTGGCCTTTGGCCCCTCAGGTCTCAAGAGTCCAGCCCACTCCAGCAGTCCTCAAAGGAGGGGAGTCGTCCCCTCCATCCTTGTCATTCCGCTGGGGACACTCGTGGGGGCCCCGTGTCAGATGTCCAGCCCTCTCCAAAGTGTCCAGGCTCCCGGGGCAGAGGGTAGCGCTAGAGGGGGGCCTGGGCCAAGGAAGGCGTGTGTGTGTGCGTGTGTGTGTGTGTGTGTGTGTGTGTGTGTGTGTGTTACTGGGGGTTGAACCCAGAGGCATCCTATCTTTGAGCTACACCCTGAGCCTGATGCCTGATTTTCTTTTCTTTCTTAACTCAGGGGCATTCTACCTCCAAGCTACACCCCCAGCCCTATTTTTATTCTTTATTTTGAAACAAGGTCTCACTAAGTTGCAGAGGGCCTCACCAAGTAACAGACTGGCCGCGAACCCAGATCCTCCTGTCTCAGCCTCCCAAGTACTGGGATTACAGACATGTGTAAATTACCATGTCTTGTAATTTATTGAATACTGTCCTGAGAGTGAAAAGCAGAATGGCTGTGTGGGTATGCTTGCACATTACTGTAAAGAAAATATAAGGTGGAGACTATCTTTACCGGGCGGGCGGGCGGGGGGGGGGGGCTAACTCTGCATTTTGACCCGGTTTTGTGTCTAGGGCGCCCCACATTGGCAGCTCAAGGTCAGCCATGGTGGGAGTTTTTACACCTCAGGAATCTGTAACCCCTACAGATCAGGGCTTGACTCATTGTTTTGCTGATTGTCTAGACTTCAGAAGTCGAGGGAAAGTGTCCATGATGCAGATCAAGCTGAAAGGCGTGTCCTGTCCGCAGTCCTGGCTGTGAGGAACTGTCTGGGACACTCCCTTCCAGGATTCCAAGACCGTCCGACTCAGCTCACCGACAACATTGCAAACAAGTGCAGTCGGTCGGGCAAGCTTCTTGGCTTTCATTTCATTTTACTGGTTATCTTAACTGAAAATATCTCTGGGCATGGTGATGCACGCTTGTAATCGCAGTACTTGGGAGGCTGAGACCAGAGGATTGCAGGCTTGAGGCCAGCCCCAGCAAATTAGCAAAACCCTCAGCAACCTAGAGAGACCCTGTTTTTTTTTGTTTTGTTCTGTTTTGGTTTTGGCGGTACTGGGGATTGAACCCAAGGGCATTCTACCTCTGAGCTACACCTCAGCCCTATTTTTTATTCTTTATTTTGAAACAAGGTCTCTCTAAGTTGCAGAGGGCCTCACTAAGTAACTGAGACTGGCTTCGAACCCGGATCCTTTGGTCTCAGCCTCCCAAGTGCTAGGATTACAAGCGTGTGCCCGGCTTTCGACCTTGTTTTTTTTATATAAAAAATAAAAAGGACTAGGGGTGTAGCTCGGAGGTAGAATGCCCCTGAGTTCAATCCCAGTACCACACACACACACACACACACACACACACACACACACATACACACATACACACACATATACACACACATATACATATACATGCACACATACAAGCATCAACATTCTAGCTCTGAGATACAGCCCCAGCCCCAGCCCTATTTTATTTGGAAACAGGGTCTTGCTAAGTTTGAGACTGGCCTTGGACCTGTAATCCTCTCGTCTCAGCCTCCCAAGTACTTGGATTACAGGAGTGTACCGCCACGCTTGGCTTCTTAGGTTGCCTTACGAGCCAAGAGTTTGGCAAAAGGTGTCCAAAACATTCTATGAATCAATCGGTCGTTGTTGTTGTTTTTTTTGTTGTTGTTGTTTTTTGTTTTCGGTACTGGGATTGAACTCAGGGGCATTCTACCTCCGAGCTACACCCCCAGCCCTATTTTGTATTCTTTATTTATTTATTTATTTATTTATTTATTTATTTATTTATTTTGCGGTACTGGGGATTGAACTCAGGGGCATTCTACCTCCGAGCTACACCCCCAGCCCTATTTTTTATTCTTTATTTTGAAACCGAGTCTCACTAAGTTGTGGAGTGCCTCTCTAGGTAGCTGAGGCTGGCCGCGAACCCGGATCCTCCGGTCTCAGCCTCCCGAATGCTGGGATTACAAGCGTGCGCCACCACGCCCGGCTGTATTCTTTATTTTGAAACCTGGTCTCGCTAAGTTTCCGAGTGCCTCACTAGGTAGCTGAGGCTGGCCTCGAACCCGGATCCTCCGGTCTCAGCCTCCCAAATGCTGGGATTACAAGTGTGTGCCACCTTGCCTGGCTGGTCGTTGGCATTTACAATGAAGAATATTGCGAGTTTTGTTACTATTTGTCAACCCCATGCAGTATTATTTATAATAAGTAAGTGCTTCTCTTTTTATATATGCATGCACACAGCTCTCCCTGGCCCCCAGAAAACCAGCTGCGAAAGCCATAAATGTACTAGCACCTCCTCCAAGGCCGGCTCACAGGAGGCGTTTAGATGATCATAAATAAACGGAATATGTTGAATAAAATGGGACCGAGGGGCCAATTCAGCTGCATAGGTAGCCGGCCCCCGAGGAGGCCAGACTGCAGAAGACAGACATCCTGGGACATCGGTGGAGGGGCCGAGATAGGGCTGTGCTCCTTGCCCACTCCTGAAGTCCCCGGATGCCAGACCCCTGGACATTGTCTAGGGGCAGATGGCCCTAGGGCCCTCGTTATCCTTGGGGCTGCTGATACTGCCATTTGCTCTGTGGCCTTGCCAGGGGACGGCGGGTCTTAGAACCAGCTGGTCTACTCTCTTGAACTGTCTCTGCTGATGCCAAGGTCAGGGGCTGGTCTAACCCCAGCCCTGACCTTTCTCTTGCTGTTGGGAAAGAATTCTTTTTTTTTTTTTTTTTTTTTTGCGGTACTGGAGATTGAACCCAGGGGCATTCTACCTCCAAGCTACATGCCCAGTCCTACTTTTTGTTCTATATTTTGAAGCAGGGTCTCACTAAATTGTGGAGGGCCTCACTAAGTCGCTGAGGCTGGCCATGAACCCGGATCCTCCAGTTTCAGTCTCCCAAGTACTGGAATTACAAGTGTGCGCCACCACGCCTGACTTTCCATTGTTTGACTAGATGTTAACAAAAGGTGTTGTTTAAACCGGGCGCAATGATGCACACCTGTAATCCCGGTACTGGTACTTGGAAGACTGAGACAGGAGGATTGCAGGTTCAAGACCAGCCTCAGCAATTTAGCAAGATCCTGTTTCCAAATAAAAAAGGAATAAAAAGGGCTGGGGAAGCCAGGTGTGGTGGCGCACGCTTGTAATTCCAGTACTTGGAAGGCTGCAACAGGAGGATCGGCCAGTCTCAGCTACTTAGTGAGACCCTCCACAATTTAGTGAGACCCTATTTCAAAATAGAGAATAAAAAATAGGGCTGGGAGTGTAGCTCTGAGGTAGAATGCCCCTGGATTCAATCTCCAGTACTGAGGGAAAAAAAAAAAAAGCCAGGTGTGGTGGCGCACGCTTGTAATCCCAGCATTTGGGAGGCTGAGACCAGAGGATCGGGGTTCTCGGCCAGCCTCAGCTACTTAGTGAGGCCCTCCGCAACTTAGTGAGACCCTGTTTCCAAATAAAGAATAAAAAATAGGGCTGGGGGTATAGTTCAGAGGTAGAATGCCCCTGAGTTCAATCCCCAGTACTGCAAAAAAAAAAAAAAAAAAAAAAAAAAGGTCTGGCTGGGGATGTAGTTCAAAGGTAGAATGCCCCTGAATTCAATCTCCAGTACAAAAACAAAACAAAAACAAAAAAACCCTTACCAAAACCCCTTCCAAAATGTGTTTGTGTAGGCATAGATTCCCAAGTTGGGTGATCCTGAAATCCATAAAAGAATTCAAATCTGTCACCGCATCTTTCTGTTTGTTCACTGGAAGCAGGCAGATTTCCAGGGGAGTGCTGAGTAATTTTTTTCTGAAAAGGGGGCGATGGCCCAAATGTTTGGGAATCTGTGGCTAGCATATGCTGCAGGTTGGGTGGACAGGGAAGGCCTCGTTGATGAAGTTACGTGTGAATTGCAAACTGAATGAGGAGGAGGAACTAGCCACACGGCTGCCCAGGTGGCAGGTGCAAAGGCCGGGAGGCAGGCACAAATGGGGCGTGCTCCAGGGCCGTGAGTGGGGAGAGTGGCCGGGAGAGCCAGTTCGCCTGCAGGCCATGACTAGGACTCTGGACTGGATTGCTCTTGCACTAGAAAGAGACTGGGAGTTTTAAGCAGGGGAGGGGGCCACAGGACACATACCTGGGCCTCGAGCATGAGCCTGTAGTAGGATTACCGCTTGCTGGGGGTAGAAAGCAACCAGGCGACTGGCCTCTCTGCTGGCCTTTTCTTCAACTGGCCATCGTTCCCGAAGCACCCTGGAAGAGTGGAGAGTGGAGAGCGGAGGGCGGGAGGTGGACCTGAAGAGGGACTCTGGCAGCCAGATGCAGGAGTCTGCATCCTGTGGTCCTGAGCAGCCCACCCATCATCTCCCCATGCCTCGATTTCCCCAGGCGGAGAGTGAGGCTGGTGAGAAAATAGCTAGTTGTCACGGAAGTTCACTGGACCATAAGCAAAGCCCTCATGACAGTGTCTGTGAGTTAGTACTGCTCGATTTTTGTTTGTTTTTGTTTTGTGGTACTAGGGATTGAACCAGGAACGTTCTACTCCCAAGGTACACCCCAACCCTATCTGTTTTTTTTTTGTTTGTTTTGTTTTTTGGTACTGGAAGTGGAACCCAGGGACATTCGACTTCTTCTTAGCTATACCCTCGGCTGTATATTTTTTTAAATTCTTTATTTTGAAACAGGGTCTCACTAAGTTGCAGAGGGCCTCACTAAGTAGCTGAGGCTGGCTGTGATTGCCCTATTTTTTAATTATTTATTTATTTATTTGTGTGTGTGTGTGTGTGTGTGTGTGTGTGTGTGTGTGTGTGTGTGTGT
>PVLC010017126.1:0-34260 GCA_004027655.1 Graphiurus murinus
GGGGTACTCCATTAACTCAGTTAGGCCAGAACAACCTTTCAGCTGAGTCCTATTAATAACATCACAATTTTACAGATGAAGAAACTGAGGCACAGAGAGGTTGAGTGACTTGTCTCATGTCCTACAGCCAGAAATTCACACCCAGCTGGCCATCGCAGTGTGAAGCTGACTGTAAAGATTATGGCAAGCCAGGCATGGTGGCACACACTTGTAATCCCAGAACTTGAGAGGCTAAAACAGGAGAATCACAAGTTTGAGGCCAGAATGTAGTAACTTAGCAAGACCCTGTTTCAAAATAAAAAATTTCAAAAAGCCTGGGGGTGTAGTTCAAAGGTAGAACAATTAAAGCCCCTGGGTTCAATCCCTAGTACCACAAAAGGGGTGGGGGTATGGAGAATAGTTTCTTTATCCAAATGGCAGAGGGCTTTGGACTCTCATAAGAAATAGAGTCAACTTCACCAAGATGGTTCTGATAGACACCATGTCTTTCAAAACTGTAGAAATGAACTGGGCATGGTGGTGCATGCCTGTAATCTCTGTACTTGAGAGGCTGAGACAGGAGGATCACAGGTTTGAGGAAAGCCTCAGCAACATAGCAAGACTCTCAGTTGCAAAACATAAAATAGGAGGGACTGGGGGTATAGCTCAGAGGTAGTGTCCTTGGGTTCAATCCCCAGTAACACATACCCTGCACACATGCATGCACACACTATAGAAATGAGGAACAGGGTAGTGGTTGCTAGAGCTGGAGGTGCATTTGGCAGAGTAAGCCAGGGTGGCGATGGAATTATCTGAATCTTGAGTGTGTCACTGTCATTATCCTGGTAGGGATACTTTACTGTGGTTTTCCTAGCTGTTAGGGGAAAATGGATAAACCATGAGGAATATTATTTCTTATAAGTACCTATGAATCTCAAAAAGGTCTTAATTTCCAAAAAGGCATTCTCTACAGCAAAACTCTCCAAGTTCAGACCCCTACTTAATGAGCCAAAGTTAAATTTCAGGCATATGGACCAGAAGTGTGTTCTGATAAAATATGCACAATTAAGGACTGGGGAATGCATGGAGGTATTCCATGCCAGCTGCAGCTATATGCCAAAACCAAAACCATTTGTGCTTCAACACCTATTTTTCTTTAGCTCCAGAATCACAGCTTCAAAACACACACACACACATACACACACACACACACACACACACACACACACACACAGCTTGTCAGCCATGTAGATACAAATAATCTATTTTTATTATCATCATTATTATTATAATTATTATTATTATTGCAGTACTGGGGACTGAACCCAGGGGCATTCTACCTCTGAGCTACATCCCCAGTCCTATTTTTAATTCTTTATTTTGAAACAGGGTCTCACTAAGTTTCGGAGGGCCTCACTAATCCGGATCCTCCAGTCTCAGCCTCCCAAGTACTGGGATTACAATCATGCACCACCACACCCGGCTAATAATCTCTTATTATTGATGGAAAATAACAAAATATGAAGCTTCCAAAGTGGAGAAACATTCCCAGCTTGCAGCAGGAAGAGAAGAACATCCTTTTGGCTCAAGTTGACTTTTAAGAGCAAAGAGTCAACCCAGATTCCTGTTCCTCACTGAATATCCTCGAAAGGCAAGTATCTGGCTGTTAGATCAGCGCAGGTAGGGCAATGCCCATTAACAGCCTGCAAAAACACACAGACAACAGACCAGAGTGGATCCCAAGACTCTTACACGTGCACGTGTGTGTGGTACATTGTGCATTGTGCACTTCTGACTGAAGCCAACAGTTGGCTCAGATCACTTGTTACATTTTTGTAAAAGGCTAGAAGGTTCTACAGTGAAGAGAGGAGGTCCCTGGAGATCAGTTCACCAGTTACATTAATGCATTCTTCCACTTGGTTGCCACCACAGAAACCTGCTCCTAAGAATCCAAACTAGACCCATAGTCAGGACCCCCACTGTCAGAACCCCACCCCCCAGTCACCTTGCATGCTGGTCTGGGCTGGTATTTCCCATGCTGACCACTGCCAAAGTACTCGGATGTCACAGATGTCTCCAGGAAGCCACAGCGTGAATCTCACACTGGGTAGTAGCTGAAGAAACAGGCCTTCCTGTGGGCATTAATTTCCAGAGCACCCAGCAGGAGGCCCTACTCTGCCCCACCGGGGACTGTGGCCCAGACCAACCTTTCTTCTTTCACCCTTTCCTTTCCATTTTTATGTCTCCTTATCCTCTCAGATTAATGAGAAGATTTTCATTAATTCCATCCCTTCACTACAACTATCCAGAAGACTGGTCAATATATTTCCAATGAGATTTACCATCTAGTTTTTAACGGGGGACTTCAACTCCTCCGCAGGGCTTGTGCCAGTACGGTACTGTACAAAAACATGTTACCAGCACCTGGTGCTCCACACATTCTTGTCCTGAATCTCTTGCCCTGACCCAGCAGGCTCCACTTCCCAGTTTGTTTCTAATCCTTCCAGGGTAAGACTTCCTACCTGATCCTCCTGCTTATTCTCTTGTTGAATTCATCTTGAATGAAAATGGGCAAGGGCGGGGATTTCAGTCTTGGTTGTCAGGTTCTTCAACATGTGACACCTGGTATATAGTATCTACTCAATAAAGACCAGTAGGCTAAGACTGGCTGTTTCAGAGCTGAGACTAAGACCAGTTTTTCTCACTTGTAGCTTTGTTCATTGACCACAACTTCTCTTGGCCCACTGGCAATTCTCTGGCAGGAGAAATCCCTCTTTCTCCTGCCAGAGCCCTAACACCTCATCTCTCCCTCAGCCTGTGCCCATGCCAGTTCACGGAGTAAGGACAGATGCACAGCTGGACTAAGTTCCTACATATCAAAGCTGGTCTGAAGGCTGCCCCTTTTCAGGGCTGTGTGAGAACCAACGTCGTTGACAAAGTTACTATGGAGCAGGAGGGGCAGCTAGACACAGAGCTCGAATGCCAAGGGTGTTTGAGAGATCACACTGGAGAAAGGTCAAAGCTGTGACTTTCTGGAAAGAACACTGAGCAGAGAAAGGCCAAAATGCAGTACTACACTCCCTGTGCCCACAGAGCCCAAGGCTGAGTGAAATAATACCCCAGAGTGATTCTCTGTGAACACAAAGAGCAGGAGCTGACTATGGGTGTCCTTCATCCCATAGTGCACGTCATGATTATGACTGCCAGGGATCATAAAAATATGCAAGCCTTTGCACTTCACAAACATTCAACTTTTCATTCAATTCTCACATTTGCTGCAGAGAGCCCTGCTCTAGCAGCATTCTGAGAAGTATCTTTCATCAATCCAGGGTCTCCACCTTGACTCTGCAGTGGAAGATCATACTGAAAGGAAAATTCATGCATTGAGATGTGGCTCCCAAACTCTAACTGGGCCTGGTTGCCGCCTGGATGATGTAGCTTTGCTTAAAACCAAATGGTGATGGAAGGCAGTAACAGAGAGGTCAACAGAAGAACAGCTATTCTCAGCATTGCAACAAACACCCCCTCTGAACAGGGCACCCAATGTTGTGAGAGTCCCCTGAGGGGGGTGGTGCTGGGGCCTCCTGCAGGGGGCAGTGCCGCTGTGACTGGGGACAGGAAGGCTGCTCACCCTGACACATAGAGTACTCAGTCCCTAGGACTGCCGTAACAAAGTACCACAAATGAGGTGGCTTAAGACAACAGAAACTTGTCTTACCGTCTCACAATTCTAGAGGCTGCAAGGCCAAAACTCCGATCCCTCTGAAGCCTGCCGGGACACGTCCTCACCTCTTCCCTGCTCTGGGAGTCTGCTGGCAATGGCAACCTCCCACTTCCCTTGGCTTGCAGCTGCACCGCTCCAGTCTCTGCTTCCCTTGTCACATGGCCTTCTCCCTGTGTGTCTGTGTCTCTTTCTCTCTTCTTAAATGACACCAGGATTAAAGTCCTGTCTTATTCCAGTATGATGCCATCCTAATTTAACTAATCACATCTGCAATGACCCTATTTCCAAAAAGGTCACATTCAGAAGTGGTAGGAGTTAGGATCTTAGCCTATCTGTTTGAGGGCTGGGGGTTCCTCAGAACGTGGAGTCAGTGGTGGCCTAGGAGTTTCATGAGGGACAAGGTCCAGTGTCCTGGCAGCGTGGCAGGAGTATAGCTGACCTCCAAGTAAACTAGCTGAGTGGGAGGCAGAGCCCCTGGACACAGGACTCAGCCTCAGCAGCCATCTGATGCCCACACTGGTCACCAAAGTAGCAAATCCACTTACCTCAGACCTCGAGGACTCGGACAAGGGGCACGCTAAGATGGCCAGTGCAGGCTGGGGATCCAAACACCTTTCCTAGTATGCTGGCCAGTGCAGCCCTGAGAGCTCTCACAGTCCAGTGAAGGGAGGGTAGAGGAGCAAGAGCCCAACACAGGCCAACACCAAATATCACGGCACCAGGCTCTGGCCTTGAAATCAAGCTTATTCTGCTTTAGAAAAAGTTAACATAAACAGAATTTTTAAACTAATGTGGTGGCTGCAATTTATGGTGATCGTAAACATACTCCTTCACCTATGGTCTCACTCCCCAAGAAGCAGCCCTCAGGATACGGAGACAGAGTCAGCATGGCAAATGGGATCACAAATGACAGAGAGAGGCCACATGTGGATGTCAGCAGGGGATTATGATGAACCTGGAGAAACCAGTGTGGGTCCAGATACCCCTCCCCCACCAATCCCTGCAGAAAAGAATATTAATAAAATAAAACTCCAAGATCTAATCCCCGAGCAGTAATAGAACACCGGTGCCAAACTTCACAGCCGTGTGGAGGACGTACGTGGCTGGAAATCTGTGGACAACGTTTCTCGGCTGCAGCTCTTGAAAGCGCGTAGTGCTCAGGCCAAACGCTCTGGAAACCAAGTCTTGTAGAAAAGGCAAACTTTATGAATTGCACATGTGGCCACAAAGCCAGCTCTGCAGCTCCGAGTGCAAAGATTTGCACAGAAATCTATCCCGGCGCAGAAGACCACCAGGACGGATGCAGAGCATACAACGGATTCTGAAAACTCACTCATCCCGGGGGACTTTCCTGGCAAACTCAGGAAAATAGGATCTAGTGGAGCTCCAGTCTGGAACTGGACGTGATGGACAGGGGCCTTTCTGAGGGGACCTGCCTGGAGAAGGAGCCTCCGGGGGCGAAATACATCCTTTCATAGCTACTTCATCTCTTTGTTCCTCCCTCTCTCCATCTGCGAGTTGGGGATCATGACAGCAGTTATCTCAGGGGGTGTCGTGAGGGTGAAATGAGTTACTATATGGGAAGCGCTTAGAAAGCAACTGGCCCATTGGAGTGGCCAACGTGGGCTCTCCCCCACAGCTAGCCCTTCAGCAAAGCCCAAGTTTCACGATCTCCCCCTTGATTCCCGCGCTTCCCTTAAGAGTTCAATTTTACTTGATAGATCCCAGATTCCTTTCGCATTTTGTCTCCCAACAACCTATTCACAATCTGGAGCACTTCCCACTCACTGTCTAGGATCTAAAGACAGGAAAGGAACTCCGAGGTCCCCCAGCTTCCGCCTCTGCCCCAAGGCAGAGCTCTGTTCACACCGACTGGACAGATGGATGTCGTTTCAATACAGGAAATATTTATTATCCATGCTGGGCCAAGACTTGTGCTTGGTGCTGCTAGGAATACACACAGGAGTGGAGCAGGCTGAGTTCTGGCTGTTTGTGTGGGAGAACTGGAAACTCGGGCAGGAGCTGATACTGCAGATGACAGGCAGAATTTCTTCTCTAGGAAAACTTTTTTGCTCTTAACACCTTCAACTGATTAGATGGAGCCCATCCACATCATTAAGAGTAATCTCCTTTATTTAAGGTCAGCTGACTGTAAATATTAACTTCATTTGGACTTGGGTTTGATTACATAACTGGGTTCTGTTCCGAATTGATATGTAACATCAACAGTCACACTCAGGTTCATTGGTCCTTGCCCTACCCACTTCAGGTTCAATTTTTCTTCCTGACCACCAGCTCTGTGACCCATAGCAACTGCAGGCCCACCATGAGATGCTGAGAAAACAGATCCACTGACTTCTTCACCAATTCCCACAATGGCATGAGAGCAACTTCCCATGATTCATCTTCCATTCTATTACATTTGTGATGGTCTCACTTCCTTAACTGAACCTCAGCTGACATATAGCCTATATTCCAGAAGTATCCATCCTTCTAAAATATTGGAGCAACCTATGCAACCATTGGCTATGGCTGGCTTGAGCCCACACCTTGCAGGGTTGGGAACTCGCCTACTGAATGCAGTTTAAGTTTTAAACCAGCAACCGATACAGGATGCTGTTTATCCCATACAAGAATGCATGGCCCGAGATCAAGGGGGTGAGTAATTCCCCAAATCATTGCCCCTAGTAAGCCATCTCACAACTGCTAGCCCTCCTCGTCCCTGGAGGGCTGTCCCTGCTGTCCTCCCTGGGGAAAATGCCATGCCCGGGTCCCACCGTGGCTGCACCCCAAGGAGGCTGTGATTGCCCTAAGAAACAGGTTCCAAATTGCAGGTCCCGGGGTAGCACTGCCTCAGCTCATGTCACCACCATCCCAAGCCCCCCAGCCCCAGTGGAGCAAAGTTCCCTCTGAGAACCCTAAGTGCACACCTGCCCTACAGTAATTTATGACTGCAGAATTCCCGGGAAAACCCCAGTCTTGCAGTCTGGAATCTTCTCCAGAAACAGCCCATGGCAGTGAGATAGTCCTTCTGCAGCCACCATGGCCTCACCTGCTGACTTCACCTCCTTCATCTCCAAGGGAAGCTTGTGGCAAGTGCAAATCATCACCCTTATGGGAGGCTCTCTTCCCTCCCTCTGGCCCTTCAACATCACTCAACGTTTCTCCCTTAGGGAAAATATGCAAAATGGCACAGTGCCCTTCTCTGTGACTGGTCTTGAGGTCATTATAAATAGCGACAGTTTTATTCTTTCACTTCAGTTCTATGCTGTCCCCTACTGTCAGGTTGGGGGTTTACCCAGTGGGATGGCCAAACCTTACTTTCTGAGGGGTCTGAGTCCTCAGTTACCCTGCCTGTGTTTGGGGGATAGTAATTTTCCATTAACTTTTAGTGCTGGGCAAGGATGCACTACAGGGCATCCCAGAAAATCTTCTAGGTTGCAGAAATAGTCTTTCTTGCCCTTACTGTGGTTGCAAACCAGTTATCCCTTGGTGATCAGGATCAATTGCTCCAACCAGCAGAGCTGTTCCTTTTTCTGCCTACTGATTCAATGGCATAAGAAACCTCAAATGTCCAGGTTTTACCTTTCGATTTAAGAGAACCACGTTGGAGCCCCTGTTTGAAACAATTCTGTGTGGATTTCTATGCATAATAGGAAGAGATGTAACTCCCATTTGTATTCCTTGACTCCCAGGCTCACGTATTCTGGCAATGGGGAGAAGCATCATATTATGGTCTCTGGTTTCAAGCATATACCATGTCCTGTAAAACAGAAACAATCTTTTCTAGGCATTGTCACCCAAATGGAGCTGCAATTGAGTCTTCAGTAGGTGACCAGGGGTTCCTGGATAAGAAGCAATGCTTTGCAGAATGCATGATAGTGGATAAGGCATCTCGTGAATCCAAAGATGGTGACGTGGGCAGAAACACTGTTCAGAGAAGGCAAATCTATACCTAGAATATGTTTCTGTCCCAGTGGTGACAAATATCTGCCACCTTCATGATAAGTGAGACCCAATGCAATCACCGTGCCACCCGGTGGTGGCTAGGGAATAGTGTCATATCAGAGGTCTCGTGTTAGTCTCTGTTATAGCAGATTAGACACCCAGTGTAAGCCCCTATATAGCCTCCACCCCTGCCAATGTGGCACCTTCATTCATGAGTCTGCTGAGCAAGGCCTGGGGAGGCTGCCAACGCACAGATACTGAGCCTGTCATTTTGTCCCCCTGCATCCTCTACAGTGGATGATGTCTTTGGGCATTCACACAGCACACCTTCACAGTTAGTGCTCATTCTGAGAGAGATCCATCTGTGTACCTCTTCTCCAGACTTTCTTGTAACTAATCTTCCAACCCTCCTCCTTCCAAGTCTCTGGTCATCCAGCTAAACCACTAACAATACTCACAAAGCTATGTAGATCCACACATCTGGCTTTCTCTCATTTCACACCAGTGGAAAATCAAATGTTCTGCTCACACATCCAATTGACACACAGAAACTACATAGTAATTCAAACAGAAAACATCCAACATAAAGAATTACTAATATGGGATTGGCATAATGACTAGTGACAGTCCAATAAAACTCAAAAGAATTCAGAAATTACAGATATAGGTAGCAGCCACTACCTCTAGGGCTGAGATAGAGTGCTCAAGAAAGAGCCCTTTCATCCACCAGGGATAGAATTAAGACACCAGAGAAGGTATAGCCATTGCCTCTGGATCACAGAAAGGTCATAGAGATGCCTTGCTGGTGGAACTTGCTGAGAATGTGCCCTCTGGGGTAACAGAAAGGAACCACACCTAGAACTTGCTGTATAGCCACCCAAGGGAAACAGGGAAGCCATTGGCAAAGAGGTGCCTATCTGGCAGCTTTCTGTTGGAAAACGGCCAGGGAAGACGTCTGGAGGGTCTGCTGGCCACTGGGCAATGCAGGAACTCAAGAAGCCCATATCTGTCAGAACCAGGCATTGGGGAAAGGCAGCCTTTGCAGGAGACTAGCACATCAGAAACCATGTGCTCTCAGGACCTGAACCCTGAAGAAAGCATGCCCTGCAGGAGTCTACCTGCATGCCGCACAGGAACCAAGGAGAGAACCCCCTTCTCTCTCAAGCATTCCTCAACAGGGCTTGCATGTATCATCTGGCAAAGGAGAAACATCTACAAAGCTTATCTCCATTATTAGTGAGCAGGCAAACAAGGATGAATTCAGTGCTGAATGGTGATGAGTTGATAACTGGCACAGGGCAGGGGGGGAGAGGAGATAGAGAGGCAGGCAAGAAACATGAAAGTGCACCATTCTCCAAGTAAGCTGAGCAAATACAGCTCTTGATCTTCCCTGGCCATTTTCCAACAGAAAGCTGCCAGATAGGCACCTCTTTGCCAATGGCTTCCCCTGTTTCCTTTGGGTGACTATACAGCAACCTGGAAAGGCAGCCTGTGGGAGGCAGAAAATGAACTGTGCCCCCTCCTCTGCTAAGATGACAAGCTCAACTCAAGGGTGTGTAGAGACTGGGTGTCTTCAGTTCCATTTTACCAGGAAAATTCCCCTCCAGTGCAACCCTGTGTGTCTGACTGAAATGAGCACCTTCTCTCATCTCCCCAGAACTTGCCCAGGGCTAGGCTAGCAGTAGGCATTGAGTGACTCCGTGGTTTAGGAAGAGGCCTCTGGCTCCACTCCACCAGCATACAGCTGCATCTTCCCCCAGGGCCACCCTGTCTAAGAGAACTCGTCAAAGGCTGCACCCTCTGGTGGCCCTGCTGGTTCCTGGGGACTCTGTGTCGGGAAGCATCACTTCAATCACTGTCACCACAGCTCTGGCCTCCAGGATGCTGGCAATGTCCCTCCAGCCTCATGACTCAGCAAGTTTGATGTATCCTGGTGATGGAGAAGGGAGAGGAGGGGCATATCTTGCTGCTGGTTCATAATTTGGGTTTCTCTGACCTTTGCCCTTGTGCTCTTAGTAAGCTGGGCTTTTAGAGAAAGAAATGGAGAAGCAAACAGTCACTCTTGGATCTATGGCATTTGAAGTTAAGGAAAGTATTGGTCACATCCGGTCACTTCCTCTCAATCTTGCAATGTCTCCAAGTTGTGGCCTTGATTTCATAAACATCCCAGTTCCAAGTTCACAAAGTGAAAACTAACTTAGACGAAGAACATTCCAAGAGATCCACAGCCAGAATTCTCCAAGGTTCTCAAGACCCTGGATTAGCTGCTCATAAATGCTCTGTCTTCTCTTCTTGCCTCCTTGCCCTCACCTCCTCCAAATCAAATCAAGCATGTTCTGAGTCACTACCTAGACAGTCCTGAAGGACTTGACTTGCAGGAGGAGGCTGAGGATTGTCCCAAGGAGCTCCTGGTCCCATTGAGGAGGGCAGAGGCCTCCCACTGGGAAAGTCAGAATAACCAGAGAGCAGCAATGAAGGTCGCAGCCCTGCTTCTTAAACTGGAATGAGCACAGGGACCATCTTGAGACCCTCTTACAATGCAGATACTGATTTGAGAGCTTTGGGGAGGGCACAGAGAATCTGAATTTCTACTATCTCCAAGCTGTGCCAAAGCTGGCTCACCACAGACCACACTTTGGGTAGCAAGGGTCCGTGGTGTATAGCTTAGACAACCATAGAAACGGACATAAGTTTCTAAGCCGACATAGAAACTTTGAGCCCAGAGGACACAGGCTTCAGCAAGGCCTGAGAGGATGGACAAACTCCACAGAGTTGTGGACCCTGAGCTGGGTCTCAAAGACCAAGGGACTGGAGGGTGGGGGGCATTCATGTGAGGCTCCCAGTGGTCAGCACGAGGAAAACAGCCCCCTGACTTCTTCCTGTCTCGACCACAGCGCCTGCCTCCGACCCCTCCACACCCTCCTCCTACCCCCCTTCCAAAAGTTGAGTGGGGTATGTGCCATTGGCCAGGTCAAGCTCTTTTTCCCCCTGTCTCCTTCTCTGATCCCTGAGGCAAGGGATCATTTTGTTCCTGGAGAAGGGCACTTAAGGAGGAACTCCTGGCCACCTTCTCCTCAAGCAACAGTGGGACTACATGAAATAAAAGTGCATGCATATGCGGGAGACATGAATAATCACCAGAAGAGGAGAAAAGTTGAGAATGGCCTCTGACAGTGGCTGGCAGGGGACATGGGCAGAGGTGGGGAAGGTTCCATTCATCTACACTGGCCTCCAGCGAATCCTGGTTTCCAGCTCCTTATTCCAGCACCTGCCATTTAGCTGCAGGATGGTATGCCTAGTCCAGTGAGCAAGGCTCACCCATTCCCAGCTCACCCTAACTCCAAAGCCACCCCGCCACCCAGAGGCAGAGCAGAGCAGCCTGACGCACGTTCCTCTGTGCCCACACTCCCGCTCCTTCAAACCAGTGTGTCTGTCTCTGCCCTTGCGGCATTTGAGCCTCAGCCCACGCACATTGCTGTGTTGGCCTGAGATTCCTTCCTCCCATGCTCAGCGTGCTGCTGCCTCCTAACTCAGAGTAAAGCCAGCTCCTCAGAGAGGCCACTGCCACCAGGACCTCTCGTCCTCCACTCATCACCACTTCCTCATCTGTGACTCACCTGTGACATCAAGTCGGGTACCAGACACCCAATAAGCATTTGAAGAAAAGAGAATGAAGCCATATTGACGGATTCCTCTCATGAGGGTATCTGACGCATTGATATGTTAACAACAGTCTGATTCAGCTGGTGTTTACTACCAACACGACTCTTTCCCACCCTAAAGCAGTCTTATTCAGAAGTCTGAAGGTCGGCACTCGCTATTTCCCATGGATGGTAGGCTGCCAGGCACACCGGGCACAGACCAGAGTTGTCCCTGTGGCCTTGGCTTCATTTTCCGATAGACTGGCTAGCTGGGGACCTCAGCACTCAGTTGTTTGGTTGGGTCCAGTGAGGACTGAAATCTGGCAGCTGGGAGTCTGCAGGGCACCTGAGGGGAGCTATAAGTCAGGGCTGCAGGCTTTCAGCCCTTGTTCCTGGAAGAGAACTCAAGAACCACTCCCATGACCCAAGTCCAAGTGCCAGGTAGCTAGAGAGAGATGAGCAAGCCAGGGCAAGATTGGGATGGACCCGAGGGAATGTTAAATAGGCCCTCATGAATGGAAGCAAGAAACCCCCCCCTAGCTGTGCCTAGAGAACCGCAGAGGTATCAGGAAGCTAAACTTACTACACACAACCCTCTCCCCTGGAGCTTCACTTGGTCACCGATGGGAAAGTTTCCAACAGGGCGAAAATAGCAAGGATGCACTAAACTATGGTGTGAAGACATAGTGGCCTCCAGGAATGCACACACATGAGAGGGAAGGTTCCAGACTGCATAAAGCTGGCATGTGGAAGGCTTGCTACAGTTTCTGCTCTGAGAAGCAGCCTGTTCCAAACCCTTTCTCTGGAATATGCCATCTTTATCACAGTCTTCTCTTAAACTGTGCCCCCAATTCCCTAAATAAGCCTTATTCTCCCCTATTTGTGCTTTCCATTTGAAATTTTTCCTCTCAGAAAAAGCCAGAATTGGGGAAGAGATCGCACCCTATAACATTCATTTCTAGGAGATAAACACAGGCAGCCGCCCTGCCCCAGCCCCAGCGGCCCAGCCTGGAGAAGTGGTCCCGGGGAGAGCAGCTCGGCCCCAGCAGTGGTTCCCATGATCTGCATCCAGACACCAGCAAAGGGGGCTTTTCTGAGCACTGTTTACATTCCTGCCATTTCTGCCTGTGTTTAGAGTTACTAAAAACACATCTTAAACATTTCCAAGCAATCACAGGCCCTCGTGGATTTCAAATAAACTTTCCTATAAACCAGTTAACTTCAGAATTTCTATCCTGCAAGGGTCATAAACCCTCCGAGTTGGGAGGCCCCTGAGGATCCTCTGCTCTAACGTCCTTGTTTCGTGGCCAGAGAAAGTGGGGCCAGGAAGGCAGGGCCACTGCCCAGGCTCCAACGGGGTCAGTGGCACTGCTGGGCTGGCCTGCTGGTCCAGTGCCCACTATCCCATTCCAGGTGCTAAACACTGGAGCCTGTCAGTACCCTGCCTCTGTGGGCATGTGGTTCTAGTTTTTAAAAGAACAAACTGATTTGAGGTCTCAAACTGTGAATGTGTAGGATTTAGAGAAGGAATGTGTGTTAAATGCCATGCCCGGGGCCAGGCAAGCTGGCTGCCTGATGGAACTTGGGGTATGGGGACCATTTGCTGCACACTCCAAGGCACAAGCCCCCACCCACGGACTGCAGTGGGATCCATGTAAAAGTGCATGTCCAAGAGGCAACCCTGGGAGCAGGTCCCAAGGGAGGATGACAAACACCTGTCTTCTCCAGCCAGGCTGAAGACTTCGGGTTTTCATGTCAAACTTTCCACCAGGGTCTGCTCTAACAATGGGCTTAGGGACCTTCTCTCCATCCTAAGAGTCTCCATGGACTGGGAAATGAAGATCCCTGGCAAGGCCTCGCATTGGAACCATCTCTCAGAGCCCTCAAAGGCTCCCCAGGCTGAGCCCAGAAAGGAAGGACCTACCATGGGCCAGGAAGGCATCATGCAGTCCTGCACCTCAGAGCCACCACCTTCCTCTCTCTATCACCACAGGCTGCAGGCAGGAAATCAAGCAAGGTCTTTTTAAACCTCTACAGAGGGATTTCCAAGCAGGGGTCCCAGAGGCCTGTGCCCCAGGAATCACATTACAACAAAAGCTAGCAGTCCTGGGGTTCTTACCAGAAGGCCTCTTCGGTAAAGTACATTGCTTCCCTGCCCTGGCTGGAGTGACAGGGAGGGCAAAGGCTGGCTCAGGGGCCTCAGGAAGCCAGGTGACCCCATCCTAGCCATGGGCACAATGCAAAGACTTAGCTCAGGGGCCCCTCTGCACATGCCTTAGACTCTGTCCTCTGCAAGGCTGGGAGGCTGATGATTAGTAAAGTATGGGGACTACCACACTGCGCTCTAAGGGTCCCCCCCAAATCACAGGGATTTGGGGTAAGTTTTTTTACAGCAAAGTCTCTGATAGCATCCCCAAACTCTAGTTGTGCCTGACCATGCTGTGCTTGAGAGAAGAGAAGATGCTGCTGTGTGTCAAGGCCCCAGGGTTTTACAGTCCAAAGGAGCATGATAAAAATAGTGCTTTGTCCCTATATGAAGGTATCATTGCCAATCTCACTAATGTATGTGGAGGAAGGGAAGAGCAGGACAGAAATACACCAAGTGCTATGTGTATGTATGGTTGTTACCACTCTGAACTTCACTGTATAATGATAATGCACCAATGACAGTATATTTAAAAAGATAAGTCTACATGTAATGTGGAGCCTGAGGTTGTATTGTTGGCAGCAGAAAGGGGCCACTCGTAGAAAATCTAATAAAGTCTTCAGTTTAATCATTATATTGTACCAATGTTGGTTTCTCAATCTTTTTCTAAAAGTTGTGAAACACCCTTTCCAAATTTATTTCTGTATTTCCAGCTTTATCAAGGTATAATTGACAAGTAAAAATTGTGTATATTTAAGATATACAAGGTGATGTCTTGATATATGTGTACTTTGTGAAATGATATCACACTAATTAATAATTAATTAATTAATATCCATCACATCACATAGTATGTGTGTAGTGTGTGTGTGTTTGAATGCTTATGATCTATTATTCCCTTGGTAAATTCCAAGTATGTACTATGGTATTATTAGCTATAGTTGCTGTGTTCTCCAAAACGTACTCATCTCGTGTAACTGAAACTTTATACCCTTTGATCAACATCTCCCTGTTCCTCCCATCCTCTAGCTCCTGGCAACACTGTTCTACTCTTTGCTTCTATGAATTCAACATGTTATAGATTCTACATTTAAGTGAGATCACGAAGAAGCATCTGTCTTCCTGTGCCTGGCTTATTTCACTTAGCTTAATGTCCTCCAGGTTCATCCATGTCATAGCATTTATCAGGCTAAGTAAGTTCCCTGTGTGTATAGACCCCATTTTTTTTTTATCCATTCCTCCATCAGTGGACACTTGGATTGTTTCTATATCTTGGCTATTGTGAAGAGTTCTGCAGTGAAAACAGAGGTGCATGCATCTCTCCAAGATACTGAAGTTTCTTAATCTTGACAAGCCTGGTGTGATGTCTCATGCCTGTAATCTCTACTACTCGGGAGGCTGAGGCAAGAGGATCATGACTTTGAGGCCTGCCTGGGCAACTTAGTGAGATCCTATTTCAAAATAAAATACAAGAGGCTGAGGATATAGCTCAGTGGAAGAGAGCCCCTAAACTAAGACTGACTTAAGCCGGGCGTGGTGGCGCACGATTGTAATCCCAGCATTCGGGAGGCTGAAACCGGAAGATCCGGGTTCGAGTCCAGCCTCAGCTACCTAGTGAGGCCCTCTGAAACTTAGTGAGACCCGGTTTCAAAATAAAGAATAAAAAATAGGACTGAGGGTATAGCTCGGAGATAGAATGCCCCTGAGTTCAATCCCCAGTACCGCAAAAAAAAAAAAAGACTGACTTAATCTTGACAAATGCACCATGATTATGTAAAAAATTAACATTAGGGGAAACTGAGTTAGGGGTATAAGGGGAATCTGTGTCCTCTACTTGCAACTGATTTGTAAATCTAAAATTATTCCCCAATAAAATATTTATTTTGAAGCCATGCATGATAGTACATGCTTAAAATCCTAGTACCTGGGAAGCTGAGACAGGAAGATTGAAGGTTCAAGGACAGCCTCAGC
This sequence comes from Graphiurus murinus, assembly GCA_004027655.1. Lineage (NCBI taxonomy): Eukaryota > Metazoa > Chordata > Mammalia > Rodentia > Gliridae > Graphiurus > Graphiurus murinus. Next base: position 15,410 of record PVLC010017126.1, read on the forward strand.
AATTTAGTGAGGCCCTAGGCAACTTAGTGAGAACTTTTTTCTAAATAAGAAATAAAACTGATCTTGGGGATGTAGCTCAGAGCTAGAATGCCTCTGGGTTCAATTCCCAGTACCAAACAAATAAATACTGATTTTGACGTTGTGACCACTTGTGTCAGTCCCTGGACTAATTACTTGCATGTGCTGCATCATTTGATCCTCCCCCAAACTGTGTGAGACTGCAATTATAGCCTCCACTTTACAGCCAAGGAAAACGAGGACAGAGCTGTAAGATCCTGAGTCTAGACAGGCAGCAGGTAGCAGCTCAGAAGTGAGCAGGACTTGGAGGAGCAGACGCCAGGTAGCCACCCAAACAAGGGACTTGCAAGATCCCTTTGCTGAATGGAAATCCAAGTCCAGGTAAAAGGGAGTGATTTGCCGTAAGGCCTCTGGAACACAGGCCAGGTCTTCTGAACTTCCTCCAGAGCCAAGGCTGCCTGAGAGGGCTCTTCCTCCATGTGCAGTGACCTCAGAGAGACAGTTGCCACCAGATGCCCCCGCAGCACGCAAGCCCTTCCAGGGGGAAATTAAATTCCTTCCTACCCTTCTCAAGAGTCTTGGAATGCTGTCCTCAGAGGCTTACCAAGGGAAAGTTCTTTGTCCTTCTATTTATGAGTGTTTTTCAAGAAGCAATTCCCAGTCTCTTGTTGAGCGTGGGCCCTGCAGCCATCATGCCGCTGGGTCATGCCCTTCAGTGCAATCTCCCGCCATACTCTCCTCAGCCCTCCCGGGCCCTGAGATGCCTGCCAGGAATTGTGTTCCAGTTCTGAGAGGAAAAGAGAAGCAATAGAAGTTCTCCACTTTCCCTCCCCTGCAGAGAGCAGGTTATACCTTGAGTGTTTTGTTTTGTTTTGTTTTGGTACTGGGGATTGAACTCAAGGGCATTCTATCTCTGAGCTGCACCCCCAGCTTTATTTCATTTTTTATTTTTGGAACAGGGTCTTGCTACGTTTCTGAGGTTGGCCTTGAACCTGCAATCCTCCTGCCTCAGCCTTCCAAGTATCAGAATTAAAGGTGTGTGTGCACAACCACAGAGGCAATTTTTCTCTTTTTAGTACCTCTGCAGCTTCTGACCACAGAGGAGTTGGTGGAGAACAGACATACCCATGGCAGGAAGGAGGAGGTCTGCCTTTTAAGGTTCAATGGTCTCAGCCCTTGGTCTTAACCATGAGCAAGGGATGCCAGGCTGGCCTGTCTTCCACAGAAACTCTTTGCTAAGAGCCATAGTCAGACAAGGCAGAATCCAGGGCACATATCACGGCAGTTCAGGGTGAGTGGGAACCAAATGCATGTGTTCAGCTCTGCTCTTAGTGGCTGAATCAACCTAATTAGGAAATAATCCCCATTTTGCCCTCAGTTTTAACCACTTCCTAGAGGTGACTACAGCAAGCAAGGCCACAGCTGAGATGCTGATAGTTGCTCGGGGGTATTTCATGCTCAGTGAATAATTATGTGAACAAAATAACACAAAGTGGTTGCCAACAGCTATTAGACCTGTGAAAAATAACACTGGGAAACTCAGTTGACTGGCTATCAAAGGGACCTCATGGAAAGGAGGAGACCAGCTGTGGCTTCACATCTGTAAACTCCAAACACAACAGGGAAGATGCAACCCAAGGAGAAACTGTCCATGGGTCCTAATTCCTCGAAACTATCAATGCTGCTCCCATTTGCCTGTTAATTCATTCCAAACTGGTATGTACCTGAGCAGGGCAGAGGGAGCTGTATAAAGCCTCTTTCTGCTTTAGAATAGGAACATATGGAAGAGGAGATAGAAAAGCATAACTCAAGCCGGGCGTGGTGGCGCACGCTTGTAATCCCTGCATTTGGGAGGCTGAGACCGGAGGATCCGGATTCGCGGCTAGCCTCAGCTGCCTAGTGAGGCACTCTGCAACTTAGTGAGACCTGGCTTCAAAATAAAGAATAAAAAATAGGGCTGGGGGTATAGCTCAAAGGTAGAACGCCCCTGAGTTCAATCCCCAGTACCGCAAAAAAAAAAAAAAAAAAAAAAAAAAAGAGCATAACTCTATTGTTTCCAATACAAGTGGTTTGCCCTGAGTTCTCCCTGACCTTCCAGAGATGCCCCCTGCATGGACTCCCAGCCCAAAAGTCAGCAGTGATGGCCTGAAGGCCCTACAGGAAGGTTAACCTGGCAGGTAAAATCAGCACTGGGTAACAGTCTCCTGATCTAGTCACACCCAGGAATGAGGATAAGCAGAAAAACAGTCTTGGGTTCATTTCTAATCTTCTGTGAAATGCCCCAAACATTGCACAAAGAGCATGGCTTTGAAATCACACAGACCTGGGGCTAACTCCCAGCTCCATCATTCATTAGTGGGGTGGCCTAATCTCTCTGCGTTTTGATTTCCTCATCTGCTTGGCAGGTGAGGAAAGGACTAGAGATCATAAACCTAAGCCAGGCTCTGGGATGGTGGCAGTGATACAGACACACAGACCACAGGCTGGCTACTTCCATGAATATTAGCAGGTGGCACTGCCCCAGGGAGACCACAGACCTGAGCACCTGGGGTTTGTCAGATGTCTCTGTTGATCGCATCTGCACTGGATCAGACACATCACTGCCCCAAATCTCACGACTCCCATAATCTGCTTCACAAAGGCAGACTCCAGAGTCTTAGCTATCCCATGTCACTCGCACCACCTTCTCTCCCATATCCCAGGTTCTCACAGCAGACTGCTCAGCCTGAACGTGCCCTGCTCGGTTCTGAAGCCTCAACAGCATGCTAAGGCTGGTCTTCCTGCCGGGGATTTTCTCTCCCCATCTGCAACTTGTTGAAATTCCATTTGTCTTATGAATCATCTCTGAAGGGCCTTCCTTAATCGCTATCAGAATAACACCCGGGGCCTCCACAGCACAGGTGTATATAATACCAGTCGCTTCTTATAAGAGCTAGATTCAAATATCTCTCTTCTCTAAGATCAGCCCTCTGGCTCTAACAAACAGTGTGGGCTCTGCTGTTTAAATCCATCCAATTCTTCCATTTTTTAGTGAGTGGCCTTGATTAAGTTACCTAACTTCCTAAGCCTTAGTCTCCTTATCTGTGCAATGGAGTGATAATTATAGTGCCAGATACCGGGAGATGTTGGGAGAACTAAATAGATGATGCAGAGAAAGTGTCTGCCCCATATTAGTCCAGTATCCATTGGCTGATGCTTTGAGAACTCGTGTGAGTTAATGAGATGTCCGGCTCCTCGAGTCTGAAAGATCCCAAGGCCAACAACTACATTACTTCCACAGAAAGAACACACTCCTGGCATGACCAAATGCTCCAGAAACACTAACTGGATAGGATGGGGCTTTCCCTTAGGAGAGGTAACTTTCAAAATGAGGTGTTGTTGTCCTGGCCTCTCTGAACAGTGCTGAGTAGGAGTGGAGTCACTCTACCCCCACCCCCGTCAGCACTGCAGGAGAGCAGGCCCACAGAGACAGGTGACAACAGAAAGTGCCCTTCTGTGCAGTGATGGGGCCACCTCTGCCCCAACACAGCCTTGTAGGCCCCTGGTCTCCCCCTCTGCCTCCTACAGCCAGGAAGAGTCTGCTCTCTCCAGCCTCAGCCCGAAGGTTCTCCCTGCAGGAGCGGCTGGGTGATGTGGAGGCACACCACGGAGGAGCTCAGAAACCCAGCCATCGCCTCTTCGCAGGCCTCGGTGCGCAGCCCCACAGCGGGAAGGGCCTCCTTCTCACTGAGGCTGCAGCTGTTCTCAGCTTTTCCCCACTGCCCGCCAGGAAACAACTCAAAAACATAATTGAGCAGCTGTGGCTGTAAAAAGAACCCACTTCGGAATGATATGTCGTGTCCAGCACGTCTGCGCTGCGGCCTCAGTTACAGGGACAGGGGAGCTGACATACAGGATGGGGCTGAGTCCCCTGTCCGGACTGTTCTCTGTCCTCCTCCCTGCCCGTGTGCCATGGGTTCAGGACTTGCAGTGCCGTCCACTCTGGCTCCCACTGAATAGCTTGTCCCCTCCCTCAGAGCCTGTGTGCGGGATAATCTCTGGATTTCTTTGCAGAGACCATCAGTGATGTGCTTGGGTCCATGGATAACCTCAGACCCTACTTCCCTTTTCTCTCTGCTCTTGAACAAGTGCCCATTATAAGCTGTATTTGAATCAGGATCTGCCGATTTTTGTTAAGTGAGCTCCAGGACCCTTTTGCCCAGATCCACTCACTGTGGCTGTGTTTGACCAAACCACTCTTGCACACGTGTTGTTTTGAAAGATTAGCACAGGATCCAGCACAACATTTCCCTTGGATTCCTCTTCCAAGCCAAAAGAGAAAGAGCCATTTCCAAAAAATAGCACATTATTAACCAGTGACTGAGAGCCAAGAAAACAATGTTGCCAGCATATTTATTCTGAATGGCTTGTTTAGAATGCAAATTACAAATATATCTAATTCCACAGGGCTCTTTGGGGAATCATGCTGAAGACCTCTTACTGCCAGGGAAGCCAAAAAGCCACCTAGTGTGTGTGGGGGGGGGGGGCTGCTCACCGGCCAGGGACTGCCTAACACTGGGCAGTGCCAGGTTCTCCCCAGTCAGGAGGACTTCTCATGCCTAAGGGATCACTCCCAGAGCCCTCCTACCCCTCAGGCTTCCCGCTGGAGAGCAACTCCTCCACCCTATGCTCTGCCTTTGCCATGAGAGCAGCCATCTGGCCATCATCAGCAGGACCATCCTGGAAGTCTCCCTGAAAACAAAGGCAATTTCCCCATGAGAAGAGAAAGCCAAACCACTATGACAGCCTCCATTGATGTCAGAACTGTCCCCTGAGTACGTGAAGGTCTAAGCCAATTAAAGTTATAAAAACCAAACAAACTTTCCAGAAGGTTGGGCACGTCCACAGGGTGGAAAAAGGCCTTAATTAGACTGCCTTTGCTCATTAAATAGATAAGATCTTAGTGGAGACAAGCTATGTTTTGTCTTCAAGAAAAAAAAAAAAACATAAATCCATCTGGCTCCACATTTTACAGTAGTCGTCAGTAGCTTGAGGCCATGTGAAATGCCCAGAGTTTTCATCTTCCCAATCTGGGGGTGGGCCAGAAGCGAGACGTCAACACAGCGCTCTGAAGCTGGCAGCGTGGTGATATATTGGAGCATTCCTGTCTCTGCAGAGCCCTGGAGCCAAACAGTCATCACACACTAACTAAAGCATAAAAAGCCGAAGAAAGAGATATCACAGAAATGCCTCTTATTGGACAGTCAATGGAAGAAAGAAGGGTACTTTAATGGCTCAGCTGACCCCTTGCCCAGGCCAGAAAGGACTAGTTCTCTTTGGCACAAGTGTCTGAGTGTCCTATGACTACCAAAGGAGGTCATCACTAACAGTAAGAGTCAGCATCAATGAGAACCTACTGTGGAGGCAAAAGAGTTCTAACACCCTGGGAGCCCATCATTCTTATCAAACAAGAGGCCCCTGGAAGAAATACTGCTTTCTATTGAATCTGCAGCACAGTGTACGGCCCACATCAGGACTCAGGGGAAGAGCCAACTGCATGAAACTCAGAAGAGTTTCTGTATGAAATTGCCCTCAGTCTTGGACTTCTTTTCTTTGCGCTCTGTCCTTATTCCTCAGGAGATTTCATTCATCCAAAGGTTTTTAAAGTTTCCCAAAATCTATTTTTACATCTATATCTCCATAATAGCCTTCTTCCTAGAACTCTAAATTTTAAAATCCAACTGCCAGCTTGACACTTCAAACAACATATCCCTAAGCAGGCTTTTGATCAACCTATTTGCACACTGGCCTGAATTACTGCTGGATTCATTTATTAATTCCAATATTTGTCCCTGTTGGTTATTTAGCATTTTCTATAGAAAAGAAATGTTTCTGCAAATAAAGATATTTCTATTTCACTCTACTTCACTGTCTTTAATTTCTTTTTCTTGCTTTATCTCACTAGCTAGGATCTCTAAGACAGTGCTAAACAGAAGAGATGAGAATAGATGTCCTTATTTTGTTCCTGGTCTTAGAGAAAAATATTCAGTCTTTAATGATTAAGTATGATTAGCTATAGTTTGTTGATAAATGCCCTTTATCAAGTTGAGATTGTTCCCTTCTATTCCTAGTTTGGGTGAGTTTTGTTCATGAATAGGTGTTGAATTTTTGTGAAATGCTTTTCATGTGTTTATTGAAATTATCATATGGTTTTCTTCTTTGTTTTTGTATTATAGTGGGTTAAAGTGATTGATTTTTAATGATAAACTAAGATTATATCCCCAAGATAAGTCTGAATTGGTCAAAATATATAATATTTTATATATGTCTGGATTCAATTTCCTTATGTTTTGTAAAGAATTTTTTCTGTCTGTGTTCAGAGGGATATTGGTCTTTAAGTTTCCATTTTTGTCAGATTTTAGTATCAGGCTGAAGTTTGTTTGGTGTGTGTGTGTGTGTGTGTGTGTGTGTGTGTGTGTGTGTGTGTGTTCTTAGCTGTTTTTCTTTTGTTTTCAGCAGCTTAACTACGATGTACATTGGCATGGGCTTTCTTTTTTTTTAATGAATACTTTTTGGGGTTTGTTGAACTTCTTGAATCTGACATCAATATTTGCTTACACATTTGAGAACTTTTGGGAGATTACTTCTCAAAGTATTTTTCTATTTTATTCACTCTCTCTTATCCCGCTAAGCCTCCAATTACCCATACATTAGATTGTTTACTATTATCCCATAAGTAGATGAATTTCAGTTCAGTTTTTTATACTTTTTTATCTCTTTTCTTCATATTAAAACATTTCCATTGGTTTCTCTTCCAGTTCACTGATTCTTTCTTCTACAATCTCCAATCTGCTATTAATACAATCCCAGGAATTTTTTATTTTAGATATTTGTACTTTCCAATTTAAAGTCTCCATTTAGTTTATGTATATAGTTTTCATCAGTTAATTCCATCTTTTCCTTTAAGTTGAGCATATTCAGTAGCAGTTTTTAAATATTTGTCCACTAATTACATCACATTTCATTACTTCTATGTCCCAATTTTTTTGTTACTGTATTCCTGACACTATCAGTATCTTATAGGAGTCTAAATAATGTTGTCATCTTTGAAAGGGTATTTCTGGTTGGTCTAGGAGATCCTTAAATCATTGATGGGTCCTCTTAATCCTATTGAGTATGATTTATTCTTTGTTAAGACTGATCTAGTTTTGTTTCTATTTTTTTTTCTTATTCCCAGGGTATAGCCCTTACTCTAGAGCATTATCCTTATTCCTAAAAACATTTTTTTTTCTAGGCTGTTAACTAAATATTTGAAGTGCTCATTTGAGATGTTTTATTCTGGCTTGACCATCTCCCAGCTCTTTGGGACTTCTGATATTTCTCTTCAGCTCTCAGACCCAGAGCAGCCACTCTGTCAGGCTTTGTGGAGTCTCAGCCCATACAAAGCAACCCGCTCCTCAACCAAGGATCCATAAGGACTCCCATTTTAATTTCTGAACAGTTTTCTTCTAATACTCTACCACATAGCAGCTTCAAACTGATTTCTGCCTCATTTGTCAATTTTTATTTGCTAGGTTTTACTGAACAAACAGCTAATGATGCACATTAGTGGAAAATAAAGCTTTATGAACCACAAACTAGAGCTGTGAGACTGGAAGTTTCCATTCTCTGGTATCTTCCTGGATGTGCTATAGGCCTTGATACACAAAAGTAACTTCTGATGATCTTAGGACAATTATAAAGACAAAGTTAAAAACTCTAGCCTTGCCAAATAATTTTTGCCTGAAGGAGCAAATTGAATGAGTTTTTTGTACCCGTTGGTATATGAACATCATTTTTGGGGCCCCACATTTTCTCTATTGTAGCTAATTGTTTGGTCAGAAAGCTCGGCTAAGAGACTGACGTTACTTACGATTTTTGACTCTGTTAAACCAGTTTAAAATTTGAGGTATATGATACTTTTCGATAATAGTGTAGATTGAGAAGAAGCAAGAGCAGAAACCTGAAAGAAATTGAAATCATTTAGGCTGAATATTATGTTTTGTTCTTGTTGTTTTGGGAAACATACTTTATCTTTGCCTTTCTTTACAAGATGCAGAGGAAAGACCGATATGGTGCCTACACAAAGTTGAAACAAGGTACTCCTTGCCTTAGATCAGCAAAATGGTATGTGCAGATTGTGATGTTTCATTAAATCTCAAGCCATTTGATTAGAAGACTTATCATTATTTTTGGCACCTCAATTAATGACATGATATGATATCAATAACCACGTGAGACACACAAAATCACAACATTGCTTCTTTAAATTTTCTTCTACTCTATTTCTGTGGGTATATTTCTCCTGCCTTTAGTAACATTATTTAGAATGTGATACACACACAGTTGCACACAACTCAGCAACAAAATGAGCACAGCTTCATATACTTGCAGCTAACTTCCTTTATTAGGTCTTGTAAAGCCTGGTTACTCAAAGTGTTGTTGGGACCTGTAGCATTGACATCACCTGAGAGCTACTTGTGAAGAATCTTAGGCTGTCTCTTACCAACACCAGTTACATTTAACAGGATTCCCATGTGATTTGATTAGCTGACACATTAAATTTGAGCAGAATTTTCTTTTCATTGCTTTCTTTCTCTCTTTTCCTTCCTTCTTTCTCTCCTTTCTTTCTTCTGTCTTTGTGTGTGTGTATGTGTGTGTGTGTGTGTGTGTGTAGGGGGGATTGAAACCAGGGGTGTTCTGCCTCTGAGCTACACCCTCAGCCTTATTTCACTTTAAATTTTGCAACAGGTTTTTGCTAAATTACTGTGCCCTGGCCTTGAACCTGCGATCCTCCTGTGTCAGCCTTCCATGTACTGGCATTACAGGCCTGTGCCACTGCCCCCACTCAGGGGCATTTTCATAAAGTACTTGGTGTTTTGCAAGAAAATATGGGATTTACTTCACTAACAGTAGTCTTATATACATTTGCTTTTTGTTGTTTCAATGCCAAAGTATAGTATAATCTTTTTGAAACATCATAAATGTCAATTAAACTGCATATAACTTCATAATTAGTGTGAAATAGGAACACCTAAGACAGGTTTTCACATGCAGACATAAAGACAACTCTGGCAAGACTGTTCCTTAGCTGACAGCAGCTGTGCGATGCCATCAATATCATAGATTTCTAAATGGAGAAATAAAGGAAAGGTGAATCTAAAATTGATGGAATCAAGTAAGTGATCTAATTTATGATCTAAATGTGGGGATTCTGGCATCAGGAATCGAGAGGTAGTTACAACAAATGTAATCCAAGCATCCATACCAGACCTTGCCTATGTGACCTGCCTGCCAAGAGAGTCCCTATTCTAATTTTCCCTGACTGGTTCCAGGAACTGGAGTTCCTTCATGTTGATGACACCATGCCCCATGTGCTCTGAAAGTGCTAGTTTAACTCCTCAACAGGAGGCTAAGGACACCACCTTCACTAAGAACAGGGGTTTCGACTCCCAATACTCTAGTAATCAGTCAAGGTTTCTGTGACTTGCGAAAGGCTTTCTTTGCTTTGTTGCATACCAGGGTTCTGAGCACACATATTTCTCTTCCGATGGAAAAATGCATTTGCCAAAAGAGACATCAACTGGATTAAATAAATTGACATATCCCTCACCTTGATATTCAGTATCAAAAAGCTTATAAGTTAGGGGCCATGAATAAGTGAACCCCTCAACAATTTTTCCTCACTGGGTTCAGAGATAGAAGCTCCTTGGGGTCGGTAACACCATGCTCTTCTGTGCTTGGTAAGCGCTGGTTGAACATTCTGAGAAGGGGGCAGGTGGGTCGTGTGAATAATCTGGAAATCCTGGGATCCTGCATCACCCACCACATTCCCCAACTTTCATTCCCTGGTTCAAGTCCAGCAGGAAGATATGGTTTCTCTATGTTGATTGTTTCACCATTTTATGGCATGTGATAAAAAATTTATTTGTTGGTTATCTGTGTTGACCACACTGGTGAGACATTATACATTCTGAAGATCACAGATGGGATCAATTTAATTCACCCTGTATCAACTCCAAATCCAAATGACTATGAAACAAATGCCAGCCAACTCAAATGCTATGAGTAACTGTGTTTGTTAATAAAAACTGGCTTTCTAAGGACATCTTTTATAGTTTTCACTCTGTTCCTAATAGATGCTCACTCCCTCTTGATCCCTCTGTGCTCAAGCAGTGTAGAACTTGGAACATTCTTCTGGGGTCCCATGGGAAGTGGACCACACTCCAGCAGAGCTGTACAACATGGCCTGACTTGGCTAGCAACAGCCCACATGTTTCTTGATGTTCGAATATGGTATTGCTCAAACTAGGGGATAATGGATGTTTGAAAATTGGCACCAGAATCCAACATCTGAAACTCTGGCTACTGGGCATGCAGTTGCTACAGAGAGTATTTCTAGCACAACAACTATGAGCTTGTTCCCTTCCACATGCTGAGCTATTGATCAGATTAACAATGGTGCTGTTGAATCTTCTGTCTGTCACCAAAACGTGGGCAGGTTCCTTTAGACATGTGTGTGACAGAAGCTGCCCAGAGTTTCATGGGCAACGTGTTCTGTGCAATAACAAGGTCATGCTAACTGGTCTCTTTCCATAGTGCAGACCCCAGGAACAGCAAACCATGAACTTTGTATCAGTTACAGATAACTGCCATTGAGGCTTAAAATTTCATGTCATCTTGGACCTCCTGGTCAGAAGTGACTTTTCTGCAACTGGAAACCCTAGAGTACATTCTCTGCCCCCTCACAGAACAAAGCACTTGAGACCACCGGCTGATGTGTGTCTCACTAAACAGTAGGCCCTTTAAGAGCTGATACTGTGTCTTGTTCATTACCTCCCCAGTCCCCAGCACAGGGCCTGCACAAAGTAGATGCTTTATTGTGTCTGTTGAAGGCAATTAGAAACACAATGTGCTGATATGGAATGACTTAGAAGCCAGTAATCTGGAGGTCAATATTCAAGACCAGTTAATGAATTTCCTCTGTTTTCCTGGAATCATTCATCTTTCATCCTAAAGCCCTCCTGTTTCTTAAATATCTGCAGAGATAGATAATGGAAATGTAAATGAAGGTGGGTTACTGGTTAATACAAAATATTAACTGCTTCTGGTTTGATATAATCTTCTACCACTTGCTTAGGGATGGTGTTATTTGGGTCCTCAAAGGAAGATGAAATCTGACAGGTCCAAAACAGAAGGAATAATGAGTAGAATGGGCTACAGAAAGTGTCAGTGAGTCTTCTGTCTCTTGTGGTCTCCTGCTAGAGGCTGTAGTATGCAGGATCTGGCTCGTACTTTCTCATGAGAGCCAGCTGTGAACATCCCTTCTCAACTACATCCAAGGATGTTGTATTGATATCTTGAAATCAGTGATGGTAGAACTATGTATACCATGGAAGTTGGCAAGTACAAACAGTATTTTTACATATCCCAGTGGTTAAACACTTGCCAGCACACCACCAATGAAAGGTTAAATAACCAGTATTAAATAACCAGGGAATTTGTACATCAGATCCTGCATTGAAACACTGCTTGACAAGATAAAATTTAAGGCCCTTCCTGCACCAGGGTTTTAAAACATCTCTAGTCCCACCTGAGAGAGAAGCCCAAAGACCACAACTGTTGTAGGCATCACCACTGGGTTCGTAGGCCTGGCTGCCTCATCCACTGAAATTCTCTTGTGGACTTAGCTGGAGTTCTGGGTTCTCAGCACCAACATTGTCATCACCACCAGATCCCAGTTCAATAAATACAGCCTCAGCATCTGGCAGGTCATCCCGCCCAGAACTGGCACACATCTTGGTATTGTTTCCTTACCTGAGGCATGAGAGCTTCCCACAAGCTCCCCTGAGGCTGTGGAGCAGCCCTGGATTCCACATGCCCATGCACTATAAATACTTAATGATTTTGAATTACAAAGCTTCCAGCCATGGAGGCACGTGGGGCCACCAGGAGGGAAAGATGGGAACTGGAGTCAGAAGAGGCACAGATGGAGGCAATTAGCTGTTGTCACAAAACAAAACTGCAACGACAGCGGTACTCGCTGCCTGGGGGACCCTTGGCCTCTTCCCATGAACACAAAATTCATCTGGCTTCAGTTTTCTTCAGAGCTACAACAGGCCTGGAGGAATGACTGTCCCCTGTGTGGCCCTGGCTACTTGCTTCCTCCTTTCTGTGGTGGACAGCCTGGGCCTGGCACGAAGATGTTCAAAACGCATTTGCTGAGCAAGTGAACAGATGAGACAAGCCCAGGAGCACTACCTTGGCTCCTGATTTCACCCTCATCTGAAGGTCCAAGCAAGCCCATCTCCTCCAGAGGCCTTCCCAAACCCAGGTGTCAAATATATCACCAACCCAGGGCATCATTGACCCCCAACATATCTCCTTTCCTTTCACAGAAACCTTCGGATACTAGTCAGCAGGGGTGCCCCTCTACCTGGGCTTATCCTGTTTCTTCAGGGAGATCATGAGCTCCTAGAGAGCTCTTTCTCTAATGCCCTTCCAAGGTGTCTGAGCTAAGCATGGTATATGGGTGCCATGCTCCCATGATGGTTGGTCACTGGCCAGGATCTCTATTCATTGGGTCACACTCATCTCGAGAAGAGATTTTTGCCCTTCCCTCCTTAATTGCATCTCCTGGGTGAATTTGGAAGAGGTGCCTCTTCTTAGCTTTGGCTCTGGGTCACAGAATGGATTCCATGCCAGTGTCATCTCCCCAGAGGTTGACAGAAGTGGCAGCCACATCCCTAATGAGGAAGCAGCATGCCCCATGGTCCAGGTGAGGCTGGCATTGGCCCTGCCTCTTATCTTGCTCTGGGAGAGTAAATTAGATTGGGGAAGCTAAAGCCCTGAGCAAGGTGTCCCCATAGAACAGCAGTGCAGAAAGCACCTGGCCTTCTCCAATTCTGATTCAGCCTCAGAAAAATAGCTCAAACTCTGGGAGGGATGTGTGTTTTCTCCTTGTTACTGAGGGAATTCAGAAGTCACATGTGGAATATGCCAGGCATTTGCCAATTTAGAATTTAAAATTACGTTTTAAATTCCTTTTAATGCTCACAGTGTTTATGCAGATTCTAAAACCAATGAAACAAGATATTTGCTATTTCACTGTGGCCAGAAGAAGATCTACCTCTCTCATTTACTTAGATTAAGAATCTAAATCCAGCTGGGCATGGTTGCCCACACCTGTAATTCCAGTACTTGGGAGGCTGAGACAAAATCACAGGTTCAAGGCAACTTAGCAATATCTTATTTTAAAATTAAAAAATGAAAGTTCTGGGGTGAAGTTTGAAGGCAGAATACTCCTGGGTTACACTCCCAGTACAAAAAAAAAAAACCAGAAGAATTGGTGTTCATTGTGGATTCCAAACATGGCACCATGAGAGCTGACTTGTTTGTTCAAATAAAATCTCTTTATTAGACCACCTTCGCATCTACATGTCTGCGGTCTGTCTATAGTTTAGGCTGCCATAACAAAGGACCTTGATTACGTGACTGAACAACAGACATGTGTTTTCTCAGCTATGGGGGCTGAAGTCCAAGAAGACAAAGCCAGTGTGATTGCGGAGAAGGCTCTTCCTAGCTTGTAGATGGCTGCCTTCTAGCTGTATATCCATCCGGCCTTTCCTCAGTGTGCATACATGGAAGGAGGAAAGAGGGAAAGGACAAACAGGACCACCAATCCTATTGAGCCAAGACCTCACCCACTGAACCTCGTTTCGTCTTTATTATATCTTGAAAACCCTATCTCCAGATATAATCATCTTGGTGGTTAGGGCTTTTGGAGTGGGGTGTAATTCAGCCCATGGCAAGATCCATGATGAGTTTCACTATGCCCAGGCATCTTTCTCAAGGGAGGATGTCTGTGATTAGGCGGCACCACCCACCTTCTTACAAGAAACCTGTAAAAATAATCCACAACCTTTCATCTTCCCATTGCTCAGATCAGTCCCGCCCCTGCAATCACCATGAAACCACTGAGATAATTACCCATCTGAGGCAGTCCTCCCACATAACCTGAAGCCATTGCCATTTGTCACAACAGATCATTTCTTGAACTCTGACAGCCATCCCTGGGAGAAGGAAGAATGCTCATTTTCCTCACCTGCCAGAGTTTCAGAAAGAACTCAGCTCAAAGCTCATGCTATTGAAGCAGGAGACACTTGAGAAGGCACCCAGCCTATTAATGTTTCCACACTGGCCTCTCCTCACCCTCCAATTCTATTGCCTGCGTGAGAGCAGCGGCTGGGAGGTTTGTAATCCAAAACCATCAAGTATTCATGGGACTGGCAACCGCAAATAGATAAGGAATTGGATCTCTCTCTCTTTCAAATTAATATAATGACATTATCTGGGAAATGATGATAAAAAGAGTTCCAAATATTGGCTTGAATTTTGTTCCCACTGTTCTGCTCAGGCTCTTCTCTCCCTTTCACAATGCTCCTGTTCTGGTGGTGGCTTGGAACCCTGTGTTCAGTAGCATGTCCCCAAGAATGAGAGAGGCCAAAGTCAACTTTGACTCCGTATGTCTACTCTGTTTTTCAGCACTTTGTCATCAATCCCTGTGCCCTCTGAAGTTCATCTCTAGAAATCTCATGGATACATCTCTCTTCTACGTGCTGTCCACACCTTCTCTAGTGCATATTCCAGCTTCTCCCAGCTGGGGAACCCACCCTTCCTGCTATTAGTGCCTGCCAGTTCTCTTTTGTAATCCATCCTCCACACGGAAGCCTGAGTCGTCCTTCTAAGTCACCAAGCTTCCTGCCACGGACCTGCATGAAGCCCTTTTAGTGGCTCCCCATGGCCCTCGGGATAAAGCCTCCCCAGTGCAGTATGGCAGAAGCATGAAGTGGCCACCGTGCTAACCAATGATGTCATCATGGACCAGGCCTCCAGAGGATGCTGAAAAAGATGATCAAGCCACATGAGATGTCACCCCTCTAATCCTAATCCTTCAGGGGGCAGGAATCACACCAGTAGAGGAGAGCGAGACAGAAACCCTTGCAGGCCTTTGTCCCTAGGCAGGACTATGTAAACTACAACCAAGAAGGGCTGACTTGTCCTGAAGATCTCTGCTTCCACTGGGTTGGACTTCAAAGAGTCCCTTTGCTAAACAGTATCTTAGATAAAGAGCAAAAATATGCCACAGGAAGTTATGCCCATATAAATTCACACTAATCCAGATTAAGAAACTTCTTAAATTACCTGGCCTCCCTTTGTATAGAGAAACTGAAAGCAGCCTCACAGAAGAATATTTTAAATGAATCATCCTCAAAAAAAGATTCTCCTCTCCAGAATAACCCAACTCCATTCATATGCGATTATAGTTGTCATCTTTACACAACACAAAAATGACTTTGACAGTTATGCTGATCCAGGGAGAGGAAAAGGGACAAGTCTAGCAGGACAGATTAGTTCTGGAAAATTAGGCATTTGCTGGATCACCCTGGAGCTTTCAGCTTTGAATTTGGCCTCCTGGAGCAGTAAGTAGGCCTGAAATCATTCTAAAATAAGAACCATTATAGTGAGCTGCCAAACAGATAAGAGCTGTGTGGAGATCGAAGGTTGCAAGCAAGGCAGAGGCAGCAAACCATGGCTGCACCGACATATCTTGGGCATGAAAGTCAGAATGGAACCTGGGCAGTCCCAGCTCCCTCCCCGGGAGACTTAGCTTTCCATTGAAGGAGACCCTACCATGAGGAACACAGAGCCAGGCAATGCCTTAAAGGAGGAAAGTCCACCCACCACCTGTCTCCCCACTCATTCTCCATTCTCTCCTGAACAAACTACTCCCAGAAACTACCTGGAGAACCCCATGCTTAGCACCGCGGGTCTTTGACCATCATTCAGTCAACCACAGAACTGTCCATTTCTCCAAAAGAAAAATCCACATGCCTCTGACTGGGGATCCATTACAGAAGGTCAGGGTTCGTACCAGAAGTTCAAGGTCAATACCAGAAGAGAAAGGCACAGCGCCCTGGCTGGCACATTCCATGTCTTCTATCCTGGCCTGTGCTTTTTGGTTAAACTGTGCAACCCTGCAGAGGTGGTGCTGCCATCTTCAGGCCAAGCCCCGCAGGGAGCATCCTTGCTAGGTATCTGGGATGTACCATCAGAATGGTGCTCAGCCTAACGGTCCTTGCCCCTCACTTCTTCATCTTCCACCTTCAGCCCCAGAAGGAAGAGAAATGTTTAATGTCCAGAATTCCATCAGTGGGCTCCATGCTGAGACCCTTGGCCCTGGATGCTCAGTATCCCCCAGGGTCTTGGTTTCATCATCCCCATGAGAATGAGCACAGCTATGGTAGTTTTCTCTGAGCTTCCTCATGGGACTGGGCGCTCAATTCTTGAAGTGGATAAAGAGTTTTTTAATTAGAAAGAGCAGCATAGCCAAACTTGGAAGCACACTATAATCCCAGTAGTTGGGAGGCTAAGACAGGAGGATTACAGGTTTGAGGACAGTCTCAGCAAGTAGTGAGACTCTCATCAACCTAGTGAGAGCTTGTTTTAAAATAAAAATAAAATAGGGCTGGAGGTGGAGCCTGGAGGTAGAATGCCCCTGGGTTCAATTCCAAGAAAGAAAGAAAGAAAGGAAGGAAGGAAGGAAGGAAGGAAGGAAGGAAGGAAGGAAGGAAGGAAGGAAGGAAGGAAGGAAGGAAGGAAGGAAGGAAGGAAGGGTTGATTCCATGACAGGTCTGGAGTAGTTCTCAGTGGAGATACAACTCAGGACTGGTGGGGTCCTTGGCTTGTGTAGGGAAAAGGATTTCAGTATCAACCAGAGACCTAGAGATTTATTTAGGCAAGCCAGAAATACACATTCAAGGGAGAATGCCGGCCATCTCCAGAGTGAGAGCTGCACTGGGGGCCATGGCCTTCTTTTACAGGAGACTTTCATAAGGGGTGGGTAGTGTCAGGTTTGGGGGAGGGTGATGGTTCAGACATGGAGACCAAGGGTCCAAGCAGGGGAGTTTACTAAGTGATACAGGGATGGGGATGGGTTGGGATAAGCAATGCAAGGGTGGGGTCTGAAGAGAACGTCAGCCCACCCCCGTTAGGTGGAAAGAGCACTCTGCAGAAAGGTGAGTGTAGCCTTTATAGTGGAATAGCGAGACAAGACCAACTCACAGCTATGCAGGGAGGGGGAGGAGCAGAGGGGAGGCAGCTGTTGTTATGTGGACTATGCATGGGTGGTCATCAAGGTGCGACAGCCTGTGGGCAGAACGACCCTGACAGGGTTCTAACAGGCACAAATGATCAAGCACGAGAGGGTGGGGGAAGGGGTCTGCATGTAGGAGGAGTACAAGGATAATATCAGTCTAGTTGTCATAAGATGATTTAGGGCGTTTGGGTCATCTTCTGGTCTTGATGGGGCCTTCACTGTCTTACCAAGAGGGGTCTCCTTTATCTAAATGATTCACTATTCAGAGACAACTATTCACTAACAGTGCCCAAGGAGGCTGCTCTTTAGTTAAGCTATTCACAGGTGTGATGGCTAACAGTACCCAAGGAGATTGCTCTTGTGTGAGACCTCTGTCCTCTAATAGATATCTCCCCTGCTTAATTATTTCTGGGTTGGATAATAAACAGTTCAAGGCATTTTGTAAGTGAGTGAATTTCTAGTATGATGTCCAGATCTTTTGTGTGGTTTCTGTTGTTTGATCAATAGATACTTCTTTGAGAATAGTCAACAGTGCCCAGGGTAATTAGTACAGATTTGTAAATTCCTCCAACATTTGGTACTTGGAGGTTTGGGGGGTGATAGGCCTGACTTAAGGAATAAGGTTATTGGGAACTTTGCCATAGTAAAGGCTTCCATATTAAAGTTACATTTTCCATATTCTTCTTTGATGTCTCCTTCCTACATATTTCTTTTATTTCTTCTATCCTACCTCAGGACTCCAGCAGAGACTGGAGGGAAGCAGCCAAGCTGGGCATGAACAAGAGCACCCTGTAGTCCAGACAAGCCCCATGGGAGTGGAAAGACCACTCTGCAGAAAGGTGACTGTAGCCTGCCCTCCCACAACTCTCAGCACCCCGCCACACTCTGAGTCATTCATCCCTTGGTGTAAGCCTGAGGCTTCCCCAAGTCTGGGGTAAGCCCAAATCCCCCTGGCGGAGGTGGGAGGTTCATCCACCAGGTCCCCAGCTGGTGCACTCAGATCATGAATGTCTGGGGCTTGGCTCCCCGTAGCAGTCACTGTTAGCACTGTGTCGACTCCCCTCTACTCACACCCTCCTGTCAACCCTACCACCTCCAACTGAAACCTCCTGAAGGTCTTTGCTTGACATTTTGCTCTGGCCAGTGGGACCTGCTCAGCCTGTGCATAGAGCAAGCAAGAAGTACCAAGGAATTAAAACCCCCAGCACTGGGGCAGCCCTGAACCGTGGTGGTTGGGAAGTTGGAGGGATCAGTACCCCATCTCCTTCGCTCTCGAGTGTGATAACTGAGTGCATTCTGTCCAGTTGCACAGCATTCTCAGTCTGATGAATCCTCGGTTGCTACAGAGTTAAGCTGCTGGATTGCATACCCTTTTTGACTTCCTTCCTTTCTCTCCCTTTCTTTCTCACTCCTCCCCCCACCTCCTCAGTGTCTCTTAGGATTAGAAACCAGGAACCTCAAATCTTACCAGAACACCAGGATGGCAATGCCCCCAGCCCCTCTGAGCCCAACTGGCCCTCAGAGGCAGACACTGCGGAGTCCTGCCTTCTGAGCTGGCCGGCCTCTACAGGGATTGCTGTCCACAGGTGCTGAATTCTTGGCATTCCATGCCTGCTTTCTGCATGCAGACTTCAACCCAGGTGTTTGGCTGTGTATC